>APFE031582044.1:0-10859 GCA_000404065.3 Pinus taeda
CCTGTCTTCTTCTGTTTGGTAGGGGCAAGACTTGTCAATGTGGTGCACTTTTCATTCATGCGTGGTCTAACTACGCATTCCTACTCCTGCATAATCATCCCTACCTACTCCTGCATGGGAGAACTATTGGGGATACGGGAGATACACCGGTATACACACACACACTCACCTGGGGGACGGGAACACACTGGAGTCGAACCAGTCATTGCGTAACCATCACGGCATTCCGTTTTCGCAATATATATTCCCACAGGGGCGTGTCTTTCTACCAGCAGCTGCAAACAAGCCCCACTACCCGGTAATAAGCTAACAAGCAATCACACAGGGGATAGATGGTGGAAGCCAACCCACCACTATGCGATTACGTGCTAGCCCGTAAGTGAGGCATAAAAGGTACTGCATGATAGCCTAAGAGAATATGTGCGTGCTCTCCAAAAACCTTCTTCTGAGCTGGCATCGGGAGAGATGACCTCAGGCTCATCGTATAGCCGTGGAGGATATAAAAGATTGATGCCGCATGGACATTTGGCTATCTTAGCCCATTCTTTGTAATCCTATAAGACCACACCAGACCATTAGTATTAGAAGTAGATCAGCGGAGGAGGTAGGTAGAAATGAAACGTATGCTGATCCTTCTCACACGTCCCCATCATACCCACCTCATGGCCCAATATGTAGCCACATCTGACAAGAAAGGCGTTACCATTTCAACCAGTATAGGGATAATCTCCCGTCCGTTGGAGGTATCATTGGAGGTAGAGGACATACCATGCTATCCGACTACAGGGATAGAGATGGGGCATCAAAAGGGGATAAGGCCGAGACCCAGCTACTGAGGACTAAAGAATGGAATAAGCTGAGACTTTCTGATAACCCGAGGAGTCCAGAAGTAGTGACGGTGGATTTTATGGGGAATGTGTTTTGGAATTATCTGTGCTGGAAGAAAGCATTGATGGGGGATCTTAGGGTGCCGCTGGTTAGGGGATTTGTGCCAGTTTGTAGTCAAATTGAGTGGGTTTTTCTGTGTGGATCACTAAAGGGTATAGGACTGCGGAACCCGGTGTAGTACTTGTGTGCCGAGATATAGCTGTGCCTGGGCTAGATTAGTAGGATAAAGAGAGAGGTGAATTTGTTGATTGGTCTGAAAGCGAACGGAAAAGGGTCAAGTACAAGGTCAAAAAAAGCAATCACGTGAAGGTGGTAAAAGTCTGAAAATCGCACACGTATAATCGCATAATTAGAAAGTAGTGGGTACTCAATGCATTCATTCTTTATATATTGAATTGCGCTTTCATTCTTTATATATTGAATTGCGCTTTAGCGGACAATGCATAAATTATATACGTAATTACATCATTCATTATAGCAGTCATTATGCTTTTCTGCCCTTTTCAACCGAGCCGGTAAGAGAAGTGGCTGCTGGTGATTCTTCGCTGCCAATAAAGAAGAGAAGTGGGCCAGTCATTCAGTGGCTGCTGGTCATTCATTCCGCCCAGCTCGGTGGGAAAACGGCTCTAATCAGCCCCAGAGCCGAAATCGAGTGGGAGTTCGGCACTCTCGGGTTTAGAACGCTAGCGACCTTAGCTCCCATAAAACCCCAATCCTCAAGCTAAGGGCCCAATTGATAGGTTCGAGGCTAGAGGTGAAAGGTTTAAGACTAAGGCAGAAGGTTCAAGGTGAGTTTCAAGGTGTGAGATAGGCCCTCCCTTGGTGAATTGACTCATCCTCCTCCCTCCGCCTCCTCGTGGGGCAAGCAGTAGCGATCATCATCTATCATAGAGATAATCCATCATCGAGATCATCGTATCAAGTAACCTAATTTGTGTAACCAAGCTCTTTCAACAGGGCTCTTTCAACAGCTGCTGTTCTAAGCTAAGGTTCGAAAGGATATCCTGTTTTGCCCTCTTGGTCCTTCTTTTCAAAGTAGTAGAATGGGTTGAATTGGGAATGCGGTAATTTGGGTGAATAGGGAAGCGTGAATGGGATAAATGGAGAATGAAAAAAGGGGGGGGAGTGTGATAATGCAATAAAGCGGATGGGGAAATCGCGAAAGCGAGAATGGCGTGGATGGGATGCGCGAGAGGTAGAATGGCGGGCGGATGGCTGGTGAGCTGGTCGAACCCACCGGCTTGTTGTTGAACCGGGGCGGGGCTTGGAGATGAAAGATATTGCGGGATGATATTACTTATGTGCTTCTTGCTTGCTCGCTAGATTGATTTGATTTTTCCATATACCCCTTCTCAACTGCCAACACACTAAGCACACCAACATGGATGAACTACACCCGCCTGTCCAACTAGTCCAGTCCCACCAAGAACACCAATCCCACCACACCTACTCCCACCAGGCCAAGATCCATGGGCCTACTCTGCCAACAAACTCAAAACCAGGGGCCTACTAACGCTACGGAAACATCTCTTGATTTGACCTACCTGCTGCTACAACTAGACAGAGCCACAATAGAAATCAGTTGGAACTTGCCTCACCGTAATACTCATCAGTAGCTTGTGAAGCGTCCTCCCCCAGAAGACTAATAAGTCACCTTTGGCCACTCCTTCCAGCCAACCTAAGAAGACTAATTAGTTCAGAAAATCCAATCGAATCAGTTCAGTGGAACTTGGTCTAAATGCTTGTAAGTAACAACCATGTTCTTTTCCTGTATCTAGAGAAAAACAAGGTTTATCCAAAATGGGAAAATGGCGAATGAGAATCTTTTTGAAGATCTGGTCCACCCAAACAGAGTGCTTGTCCCCAACTAGGTGTTCTTCAGGTGGTATATAAGCGTATCCATGAAATTGAGGTTCCCTTCTAGGTGTGTCAACTTTCTTATATATGAGAATATCCATGGGGCCACCCCTATCGAAAAACTTGTTCGGTAGTAGTTTTGAGTTTGGAGTTTGGGAGTTAGGAGGTCAAGGTTGGATTTTGGAGTTTGGCGTAGGAGTTGTAGGTCTGGCAGCTATGGCAAGGTCTCTTGGTTGGGTCTGCTGGCTGGGTCTTCAGTTTAGGTCTCCTGGTTGGGTCTGCTGTCACTCATTGGTCGATCCGGTGGACCCCGCATCTCTTGTCGCCTAATATTGGGACGTTAGATGGTTAGTTTATTGGGACGTGCTATGGGGAGTTTGGTGTCAAACTATTCTCGGAAGATGGGGTAGGTGGGAACGCTATTCTCAAAATCTTTTCTAAAGTGAATCAATCAAGTCCAATCAATCAATATATCTCCAAGCCCAACCTACTTCCCTGGCCGTCAAAACCATCCTAGCGTGAATGAAACTATGTGTATGGCGCCTGATCTATCCTCAACGGATGCCTCATATATAATGCATGGCCCATCAAGTTGAGGTAGGAAAGTTCTGCAGCGTACTGATGTCAAGTTATAGGTCAAGGGTTGAGGATCGAGGTGGAAGTGTAGGGCCACGGTTGTTTCGAGGTCTAGTTTCGAGGAGAGGGTCGAGGGCTATGTTTCCTCCGTGGAGTTCAAGTTGGCAGACCAGATCCAAGCCAAGCAGCCAGGGATCCAGCAGCCGGGGATCCACTAGCAGACATAGATAGGCAAATATCAGAGGTGAAAACTTCTCCATGCTACATAGTTTATCTCAAGTAGCCCAGCTGAGCAAGTAGTCCAAGTGGAGTAGTCTCTGAGTGAGGCCCAGCACTGGCATCGGCAACCTGCTGGCTTAGTAGTAGTAGATATGGCGATATCGAGATGGCAAATCCAAGTGGTCCACGTATCTATGTGACATCATACATAGCCACGTAGATATGACTGGCGAAGGTTCTACCTATGGGGCAAAGGGAAGACTAGATTGATTCTTAGCAAGGACGTAGATATGGCGATATCAGACGTGAAAATGTGGATATGGCTAGTTCAGGTGTAAACGTCTTTATGGGAAATCTGGGTAGTTAGCTTCATGGCTATTTGCTATGAATAAGATCCGAGTGTGATTGGATAAATACCAGTTACGGTAGAATTACTTAGAGAATATGGAGACTATTTCCTAAAGACTTCTCCTAAGGGGGTTGACCTGCTTGTCCGCATCGGTCAAGGCATAGCAGGCTCACTAGTAGGTGAGATGAAAATCATTTGAAACCTGATGCAAAGCCTATCAAAAGAGGTCATACAGATGAAATCCAAGAATCAAAGAGAAGGTTGAACTAGAGCTTTATAAGATGTTGAAGGCAGGACTCGTCTTCCCTATCGAGGAATCTTTGTGGATAACCCCCGTGATCATTAAGAATACAGGTGAGATCTAGATCTGTGTGGATTTCATAAGGGAGGGATTGAATTAAGCATGTGTATGTACATGACCCCTTCGCTACACCATTTGCAGATGATATTTTGGAACATGTGGGTAGGGCTTTATTTCCAAATAAGACTCCTCTAATTTCACCATCCAATTAGCCCATCTTCCTGAATGGCTCAATCTCCCTGATGAGAGGATTTAGTCAGCAGCAGACGTGAGAGAAGGACCCCATCATACGCGATAGGGCCCCTTAAACAGTGAAAACACCTTCCCCCTGTGACCGAATACCTCGCTGCCGTCATCGACCGGAGACCGAACCGGACGAGACCATATTTTGAAGCCTTTATCAAGAGACCCAAGAGCATGGAACCTGCTACCGCATAGACAAAAGAGACACCAGACTGTGTATGTGTGGGGGATCCCGCTAGCCAATAAGAAACCACCATACTTTATGGTTAGATGCCGCTGGCCGAGAACAGATGTAAGCCAATGCTGCTTGCTGAGGTTCCACAACCGCATAGGGTAGGGTGGTAGGGTACGCCAGACTAGACATGTAGACCAGACCTAAGGGAGAAGGTACTATAGCAGCAGCTATTCAGGTTACCAGACCACATGCCCAGTAAGGTTAGTGAGTGTGAGGTTAGTCAGTGGGGAATAATCCAAAATCCAAATAAATTTTATATGATGATCGCATATCTACGACACCCATTCCATATAAAGAAACAACCAATGGAATCCATATGGTGCTTAGCTTGAGTTCATAAGCTAACTCCTAGCTCTACTCTCTATGCTTAGCCTCTCTGTAGTGCGATAATGACTGGACTCTCTCTGTATCCATACAGACTTCTAGTTCAAGCGTAATAGAAGCTGGTAGGGTAAGTGATTATCCTTAGTAGGTTGGTTCAAGCCGGTTTGGTCAAGCCAGCCTACACTCTGGATGTGATTGTTCCATTAATGATCTATTTTCTTTCTAATTGATTAAGCCTAAGCAGTTACCTATTCTAAGGTTGTACCTATTTCATAAGGTTTCATACACTGTAACCACTTGCATGAGACTCTAAGCTCTAATTACACTAGTAAACGTAATTTCCACTACTTGACCTGACACTACGCTTGTTTCCCATTTTCAAGCCATGACTATGACTTCCGTGGTGATCTAGCTTTAGTCCATTTGATTTCTTTCAATCAATCACTCTTCATAGGTGCACCTACCTACCTCACTCACTCTGTCGGGATGGGGTAATTATTTCATGTATATAGATTTCACGTATATGAACTGAACAGAACATCTGTATCTAATGGATTGAAAAGAACGTGTCTGCTGTAACTCCTATCCATCCATTGGTTCACATCTCTCATTCTTTGAAGTTGGCACCTTGTCATGCATGGATAAGTTGTTAGGGTAATCAGTGCACCTCCTCACACAAACACTTTCGGGATGGGTTGTTCTGGCTTTCACGTCTATAGACTTACCGTATCTGGACTGATGAACTGAACGTCTAGAGTATAAAGTATTTAGTATCGGTAGAGAGAAGTAGAGCGGTGGATAGGTTACAGTAGAGAGAGGTAGAGATAGAGGGTAGAGGGGATAGAGGGATGGGGAAGATAGAATTGTTTCTTTTCCTACCTAGCTCATGTCGTTTCTTCTGCCAGCCGGGGGTTCATCGACAAGCAAGTTTCTTGTCCCAGCGAGCAGTAAAAGAATCTCCAGTACCGAAGCAAGTAACTCAAGCAGTACTAATTCAATTCTATTATTATACACGTAATTATCCAAAAGTAAGCTCAGCAATTAATATGCTTTTCCTCCCCCCCCTCCTTTCAGAATAATATTTGTATTGTAGGCACCCTCTTCATTATTCTAGGCAGCGGTACCATCAATCATTCTGTCCAGCTATCCAGCAAGCAGCAAGTTCGAAGCAGGTCCACTGTGTCCTATCGTTTCTTCAAATCCCTAGGTATTCATAGCGTAAGTAAACAAGCATGGCTCAATGTCTTCTGATGGGAACATGGGGGAACTCATCTCAATCTATATCGTTCTGTGTATTGATTACAATGGGTGGGATGTCAAGCCAGGTCAATCTACTACTGGTGGGTTCAATGCTCTTGTTTCGCGAAGCACCATAATCGTGGGTCTAGTCACAGGTTCTAGCATTATGGGTTCGACCCTCCTGCCCGGGGTAATTCAACCAGCAGCCTGCCAGTAACTAACGAGGCAAGTAACGAACGATGCCTACACTAACTAAAAGCCAGCAGCAGCCGGGTTCCTCAAGCCTAAAAGCAATTCCAGCCATACCAGCAATAGCAGCAATTCTAGCTTATCCATGCCCCCGCGCAATAGCTCTAAACGTTGTGAAATGCTATTTGTATGAAAGTGAAATATGGTTGGAAGATCCATAGCCTTAAGTCCTGGAGCCTTATTTTTCAAAGAACCTAAAGATGGAGTATTTTTATATATAGTCCTCCTAGAAGCAAGCCCTGGAGCATTGGATTGGTTTGAATAGGGAGAGGGAGGAGTTTTCAACTCAACATTCCACCTTCAAACAAGAAATTGAGACATGAATTCTTGGGCACAAGTCGTTCGGGGAAGGGGCTCCTACCCCTCTTGCTGCGGTTGAGGAAGTAGTGCAGGCCAAGCTTGTAGAAGAGCATACTAGGCGTGCCGGGGAGATGAACAATCTAAAGGCAAGGGCTTTGTGCCTCACCCTTCCCATCCACGGACCTCATGCAACCGGATAAACCCTTGATCTCCACGATATTACTCTAGAGATACTTGGTGAAAATCAGATTATACACTTTGAATCCGGTTCAGGTAAGCAGGTGACATGCCTCACAGGCTCTCCGGGTCAAGCGAAGTATATTATCCCTCCCTAGCAGGATATTTTTAGGAGGATCTTACTAGATCCCAAGTTGTGGAACTCAAACGCTCCAGAGAACCGGTTGCAGCAGCATGACAGGCAGGGAAATGAGTACTCATTAGAGATCTTAGGGCCATTATTATGTCTTTCCCCCTCCTGGGTACTCTCAGCTGGGGTTCTATAAATGGATGAGCCCATTGGAGGAGGTTTACATGACTCAACCAGAGGAAGACAAGCATACCTCAGAAATCAATCTCTACCACTTATGGAAAAGTTGTCTCCTACAGCGGAAAGAGACTCCTAACCGGCTTATCTTGCGGCCGAATCTATCAAGCCTTTCCCGTCATGATGGTTGTCCGGTCGGTGCAAAGGAGGTTATACCTGCAAGCAGTGAAAGAGGAACACCTGCCCCACCCAAGGAAGCAAGTATCCTTTTCCGCTATTCCCGAATCATCTCTCGGTGTAGGAGCATGCCTACTCGGAACCACCCTTATCTATTTTAGTTAATTGAATATTTAGTGCGAATGAGAGAAGGGACTAGCCTATAAAATAAAGGAAACATTCCCATCCCACCCCACCACGTGTGGTAACACAGCTAGGTATGTGTTCGCTGACTCCCCAATCATAAAGAAGTAGTCAAGGTTGGGAACTTCCAAACACGTAGAGGCCCGGGGTTGATTCCCCCATGAGTAGGCAAGGTCCGTAACAACCCGATGCTCCACCTACCTTGGTCAAGTAGAAGCCCCAAAAGGGTGAGGCATAGGACCCAGCTAAGCCAAGCACCAACTAGAGGAGATGGGTTGCGTAGGGAGCCGACCAAGGTCAGTAAAGCCAAACTCAGACTCGGCATCCGTTCAGTTGAGTAAGCCAGCCAAGTTTGCTAAGCGAGCCCAAGCCCCTAAGAGGAAGCAAGTCAAGAAGCAAGATGGCTTTATGATCTTCCCAGAATGTTTGTGACACTGCTAGGTAAAGAGGAAGCAAGTCAAGAAGCAAGGATCTAATATAAGATTCCCGCAATGTTCATTACACTGAGAGGTCAGGGTCCGCAGACTGCCCAATGATAAGTAGGAAAGTGTCGTTCTGAAAGGCTAGTTTTTATATAATCAAATTCCCGATCAGGTCTTGTTTGGTATAGCTAGTACGTTATAGGTAGTATACCTCGTATAAGCTCTTACTTAGACGTATACCCAGTAACCCCAGGACTGCCAGGATACGCTTTACCAAGAGAGAAACTGGCTAGGTATACCCCGCATTACCTATACCACGTATACCTCTTCCTAGCTAACCCCCGTATAAGGTCCACCCCGTTATTAGGCTTATCTGCCCAGCTCTCTAGACCGCACTATCCGCAGCTATCTCCACCGCGTTATCTGCCCAGCACTCTAGACCGCACTATCCACTGCTATCTATGTATGTCCCGTATCACTGGCGGGTTCAAGTCAATCCTTTCATTCAATGCATTAGTGTGTAGGTTATATATGTAAATATGTCATACCAGGTATATATCGTTTACTGGGTATGGCTGGAATCAAGGGAAGTAGTCCTCAGCATGCCCCACCCCATTGAGTTAGGGCGTGGGCAATCGTTCAAGACTGCGCTGTCCAGCGCTTACGTTGAAGCTCCTGTTGATTTCGTTCATAAGAAGCTCGCCCAGGATCTCTTCTTCTGAGATCACCCATATCCCGCTGCATCTAAACTGGTTGGAGAGTAACTGCCTCGTCATATCAGGTGGTTAGAGAGAACCTTCCCAGTAATCCCAAGCCAGTGAGATTTTTTTATAATATGCAATATAACCATCTGATCAGATCCACAGGGTTAATGGGCCCAATCCAGCTGTCCAATCTGATTGAGCAATAAATTCCTCCCTCCCTATTGTGTGGAAGGTAAGTAACTCGATCACGAAGATAAGACTCTGGATCACGATGTGGAACATAATAAATGGCTTCATCTCCTTGCACTAGGAAGTGCAAGCCCCTCCGGGACCTTCTTTCTCCCTTCCTGACACTGCCTGCCTTTCCTGTCGAAGTGACAGCTTGGCGACTCGCTATTGGCCTTTCCGGTGCCTGCTGGATAAATAGAGAGATTGGAACTAGACCAGACCAGAGGGAAAGGGAAAGGGGCCCCAGACAAGAGGTAAAGGGAAAGGAGATGCCAGAGGGAAGGGGTTGCCAGACCCGATAGGCTGACTGAGCCAGACCATATCAGAGGGAAAGGGAAAGGGGCCCCAGACCAGACCCGATGAGTTGCCTGACCAGACCAGAGGGAAAGGGGAAAGGGGTTGTCTGACTAGAGGGAAGGGGTCAAAACCGTGAGGCTAGCTAGAACCTGTGGTGGCTAGACTTTGGCTTGATGAACTAATCGGAGCTGTAGAGGGAAAGTACTGGGTTGGAGATGCGTGATCGAAAGAAAGTCAATTCGATCAATTATTTGATCAATTATTAGATCACATAAGTCGCTTACTTATTTCTAAGGTATAAGGGTGATTTTCTCCTCCGTAAAAGCGTCACAGTTGGCCGTCACAGTTGCCTTACCAGAAATCTCAAATTTCCCTCTTAAAAAGCGTCGTTTTTGGCCCTCGCAGTTTGCTTACTAGAAATACCAATTCATGAAATTATCCAATGAAGCAGCGGAGGACACGGGTTCAATTCCCCTTATAAGCTCTGCTGAGGTAAATGCCTCAGAAGCTCACCTAACTAACTAACTAACTATATAACTATCTATCGTAGGCAGGCTGGGCTGGCATATAATTGAAAAAGGCTTCTTAAAACAAAAAGTTGAAAATGTGGCCCCTTTAAATAGTAACTAACGCTCTTCTCCAGAAGCCTGATAATTCCCCCTTTGGCCGCTGCTTTCCTTACCGCCCAGCCAACCCGGAATCCACCATATCCATCTTTAGCCCCTCACTACATTAGGAAAGGAAGGAGCAGCTATTTGTAGTGCTACTGGCTGGGTCTTATGACCAAGTGCAAATGACCAAGTGCTGATGGGTCGACTAAGTCAGCTGCTTGATGAGCCGGCTAGACAATGGATGGCTAGACGTGTGTGTGTGGCTAGAGAGAGTGGGACTAGCACGTGAGGCTAGGAGCGAATACAACGACTATGTGCAACGAACGACTATGTGAGCAATAACATCACACCCATTGAGACCATGTTTCCATCGAACGAGATTAATTGATTTTCCCAAGTTCCCACCATAATAGATTGAGTCAAGCACCAATACGGGGCACATCTAACCAACACGGATACGGTACGAAATGATCGACAGACACTGCGAATCACACCTACCTGCTAATCAATTGAACTTACCGACGATTCAGCTTCGCTTGACTAACCCAACCCACAACTATTCTGCTTCGCGAGAAAATAGAACCTATATTAGTATTCTGCTTCGCGATAGAGACAAGAGCTATGAACCAGAGACCTGACCTACTGATTGATCTCTTGCATATCGATCTGTATTGACCTCTCTTGCTAACTTCCTGATGATATATTCTCCATCTTTGCCTTAGATCTAATGATGCCTTATATCTTATATCTCTACCCTCTTTTTTCTTTCGACCTGGAGAAACAACCCACCCAGAACTAGGGGTCTCACCTAAAGTCGACACACACAACCGGTCGGGGACCAACAACAGCCCAAAGTTCTCTTTTCACCCTATTACCAAATGCAGTTACCTAATGCCCACGGTTATTGAGTCAACCAGTTCACCCCCAGCCAGTCCCAATTGCAATCTTATGCCAAATGCTCAGTTCCATCTGC
>APFE031582047.1:0-10218 GCA_000404065.3 Pinus taeda
AGTGTTTGGAGAACCTGTCGGATGTGGTGGAGGTGCTCTTCCCAACTCTGGCTGAAGATCAGTATGTCATCCAAGTATACCACTAAAAATGAATTGGTGAATGATCGCAAGATGTCAACCATCAGCCTCAAGAAGGTTGTAGGAGCATTCGTAAACCTGAAAGGCATAACCGACCATTCAAAAAGGCCCTGCTTGGCTTTGAATACAGTCTTCCACACATTAGAGGGTTCGATTGCTACCTAATGATATCCAGACTTAAAGTTGATCTTGCTGAAATATTTCCCCCCCTTGAGCTGGTCCAGAAGATCATCAATCTGTGGGATCGGGTACCTATTCTGGACAATGATCTTGTTTAGCACCTCATTGTTAATACAAAGTCTCCATGTCCCATTCTTCTTTTTTACCAACACAATCAGACTCCCATAGGGTGATGAACTTGGCCATATGTGACCTTTTTGTAGCAGCTCCTGAATCTACCTCTTGATTTCATCATTCTCCAAAATAGAGCATCGATATAGTGGTCCATTGGGAAATGATGCACCTGGGGTCATATCGATGGAGTGCTTGACCTAACAATGCAGAGGCACCCCTACGGGGGAGGTGAATATGTCCTCATACTCTTAAACAACCTTGTTCATTTGTTGTTGTCATGTGGAGGGGCCCTTTCTGGAGGTCGTGGCCATTGCCTTCTTCTTTCCTTGAGGGTGTATTATTAGGAAAACAAATTTCCTGGTTTTGGAAATGAGCTTACTGCATTGTTTTTCTATGAACAAAGAGATGGCATTAGGCGGTGCTACTTCTAGTATCGTGTAAAGCTTATTTCTCAAGGTAACACTAACAACGCAAGGCCTTAAATCATACACAATATGTCACTTCCACAAGTATAGTTGGCCTAATAATACATCACAATCATCAAGAGGAGAAATGTCACGTAATACCTCATCCGTGAAGGGATTGATGTTGTATAGAAGGTGACATTGCTGGTTGACACGAAGATCCCATCCGTGGTGAATCCACCTGATGGTGTACAATTGTGGGTGTGCTCTGGTCATTAAGCCCAGCTGCTTCATGTTATCTACTAAAATGAGATTATTTTGGCTCCTCCTATTGAAAATGAGCTGTAGTGGGGAACCCTTAACCACATCTCAAAGTGGAAGAGGTGCTCCCCATCCTCTGGATCTTTAGGTTCCTCCTTCAAGATCTTCATGGTGGCAATAATGGCTTTGGGAGCTACATCGATAATCTACTTCCCTTTGTCATTTCCCTTGTCGGGTTCTGACTCAGAGTCAGAACATAAGTCAAGAGTCTTCAGCTCAGCCACAAGTGACTTAGCCCGACGCTCACTTGTGTTCTGAGTGGAGCTCTTATCGAACTCACACTACTTTCCTGTGTCCTTCAGCTTTGTGGTGTTTGTTGTTCTTTGCTTGTGGCTTTGGTGGGTTGTCTTGGGCCACCCTTCCTTGGCTTTGTCCTTTGTTCTGTGGTTTAGGGTCACCTTTCCTTGCTTCATATTCACAGATCCAAAGTCTCTCTTTTCCTATTTAAGTTTTTTCTAGATCTTGACAGTGTATTGGTATGCCGTGTGGGGCAAGGATATTTCTAGGAACTCCATCTTATCCTAGATGTACCTGTGTAGGCAGTCATGATACCTCAGTACCAGATGTTTCTTAGAATCCTTGATACCTAACTTCGTGCAAAAGGTATGGAAAACATTGGTAAAATCTGGCACATCTTGGACCCTTCCCTACCATAACATGGTCCACTTTATGTATTTATCCTCATAGCTACCGACTAGGTAGTATTGCTCCTTAATGGCATTGTGGAATGAATTCCAAGTGGGTGCGGCTAAAAACAGTGAGGGCGTAATTTATTCCTTTTTCTCATAGTAGGTTTCCCACTAGTCCTTGACATGGGGGGAGACTTTGAGAAGAGAAAAATTAATCTTTTCCCCGTTGGAAAAATCATGAACAGAAAAATGTCCTTCTAACAAATTTAACCATTTATCTGTGGCGTCTGCATCTATTTGGCCCTTAAATATAGGAATGCAAATTTTAATTGTATCTTAAAAGGAGTGGCACCTATAGAGTGGTTGTTGGTTGTGGATGTTTCGTCGATGGGCAATCGCTGAAGGATCTGGACAAAGTTATCCATCATCACATTCCTTTTTTTCTCAAGGGCCTCCTTGAGCAATATATTGATAAGATCTATTGCTCCCTCATCTTTCTATTCTTCTCCATGGGTAGTCATTGGGGTTCGTGAGGTTGATCTTGCAAAGGTTCAACTAGATTGAGCCCTAACTCCTTATACCCCGACCTCATTGGGGACATGCAAATAAGGATCAAGAAAGAGAAGATTGCATTGATACCACTGATCCGATTTTAAATAAGAACACAAAAAATTACATATATAAGCATACATAGAGAGATGTATTAGAAATAAAGCTTCAATTCATTAATATCAAAGAACTAAAATAATCTTACATAAAAAATGGAAATAAACTAGCTTGGGCGATGGTAGCTTATCTATGAGAATAGGCGTGGTAGCTACATGCCTCTTAACTATGTTACAATGACGCTTGAAGGCCTATTTATTATTTAGAGATAATGGAAAACCATAAACATCTAAAAACCATAACCCTAGGAGATGAAACACAAAACTATCGGCCCTGTTGGGGTAAGTTGGTACATCAACTTCCTCGGGTCGTAACTTTGGCATACAATCTTCGTTGGACGCACATGATACCTCGCTAGAAATATTTATTTGAGGAATACAAATGTTGACAGTGTGTACTGAGTTCAAAACTCATATTTTCAAATGTAGGTTTTCCCAAAAAGAATTTCGTTTAGGGCTTCAAAATGGCTCCAGAAGTTCAGGACCCGAAAAACTGCCAAAAATAGTAAACTGTGCTACAATTAAGGAAACTGAAAAATTGAAGGAAACAATGGTGTAGGCGAGTGGCCACCAATATCCAATATCCACCTAGATCACAAGGCCAAACTACAAATGGATGAACCAAGAGGATAATCCATTGCTTTTAGTTTCCTAACTAAAGAAGAAGAATGTCCATACTTCTGGTGCCAAATTTATTTCCACAACTTTGATCTTCCTTACAACTAATGCCACTATAATTTGGAACCTAAGACATTATTTAAAACTTTTGGATCCTTCAAACTAATTCTCCTTGTCATCTTAGGGAGGCATATTTTATCCCAAGCTACTAGAGACCATTTTTTCTCTTTTTTTGCACCTCTCCACAAGAAATATCTAAAAATGGAGGTGGTAAATTTGAAAATAGTTTTAAGCTTAGCTAGAGATAATAGTTAGTAAATTTGCATGGATTGTGACACAAATTTGAGGGGGACAAGTCAAACTTGTAAGTTCAAAGAGCGAAACACCCAATCCTCCAGCTTATTGGGTAACCTAGGCTATGTCAACACAACAAGCGCAGAGTGTTTACAATCAATGGAGAACCTAAATAATTAGATGGGAGGGACCCAATTTTGAAGTCGAATTTGCAAGATAAATGATGCTAGATAGGTAAAATGATATTGAAAAAGTAAATATTATATTTATCCCCATTTTTTTAGGGTACGAGAGGCTTCCTTGAAGATATTTTAGATAGATTTCAAAGTATTAGCTTCGTGGACCATGGGAAGGGAATAGCACATAATGTCATTAAAAAGGTGTTGATGGGTGATAGCTAGGTCATTTCCAAGTAATCAAATCCCCTTAAGGGTTTCTCAATAAGAAACAATGTTATGAAACCCACTCAAACCCTCTATAGATAGTATAAAGAAGAATGGGGATATATGATCACCTTGACAAAGCCCTATGGGGGGAAGGGATAGGTTGGGGATCCATTTAGATGGATGGAATAGGAAGGATAATAGATACAAGACAATGCCAATTTAATCTGTAGTAAGCCTTGGAATGTTCTAGTTTAATCAACATTCCAACTCTCTTTATTTTTTTAAGGAATGGATAACTTCCTGAGAAAGGAGGATCCTATCATGGACTTGGAAACCTTCCACAAAACTATTATTTTCAGGAGAGATAATATTTTTCAAGAGGGAATTAAGGTGGTTCATGATCACAAATATATAATAAATTAGTGAGAATCCATTAGGGTCCTCGGATTGTCTAGCCTTTTTGACTAAATTAATAAAAGTAGCATTAAGACTAGGCCATACCTTCTGTAGACTACAAGATTCTTCCACCATCTCATGAACGTCTTTAACAATAAAAGTCTAGTAGGGCTTAAAATCATCAAGACCTCCCGCTTTATTCTTAGGAAATCATCAAGACCTCCAGCTTTATTCTTAGGAATTTCCATTATTGTTGTTATTGGAAACTTAACTAAACTAAGAGGGGGTGAATCACTTTAGTGCATTCATGGAAAAAACTTTGTTTTCTTTTTTAATGATTAATAGAACTATGCATCATAACACCTTGTGAACAATAGATTTAATATGTGAACTACATGTAATAAGCAAACCATAACATAGAATCATCACATTAAAGCAACATATATGGACATCAGATATGAATGGAAACTCATAAAGGGAGAAAACCACAAATTCACTATTGTTATGATGCAAAGGACATATCCTACTCTCTTACTACATCAAACTTCCCATAGGATCCAACCTACAGGAGGTTGATACCTCAAATCTTCTGCAAGGTTCAACTTGCAATGAAGTTCCAACTCCCACAATTTTTTCGTAGGCTACAATCCACAAGAGGCTCCTACCTCAACATGCTCCAACCTATTCTTTATCAATCTATAACTTGAAAGGAGACAAAAATCCCTTGATACATACAAGAAACAATTTGTTGGTTTACCTATTCTATAACTCTGCATACCCCCACCTCTATCTCTGCTTCATATTCTCCTCAAATCTACTTAGCATCTATTCTATATGTGTCAAGTAACTAGTGAACAATAAATCAACCATCTCTCACATTCTCTAACACTAACCTTATAGCCTCCCAACTTCACACACTTTTATAAACAAGCTTTGATGGCTATTAGTATTCCATACAAGAATATGAAATGATAAGTTTTGTCTCTTTGCATTCTAAGGGTGTCTGTTTAATTTTAACACTCTTTCAACCTTTAAATAATAAAATCCATAATATTAATTCGAAATGTACATTAAATCAAGCCAATTTTAATAATTACAACAACTAACATAAAATAAAACACAATAATGTGTAAAACACAATAATGTGGTCAATCTGAAACAGTATTACGTTACAATATAGGGTAACATTGTTTGGATAGTAGATGACCTGCGTTATAGCTTAGTTTTCATAGTAAATTACTTGTGTTATAGTTCCTATCATGCTTGTATCATTCCTTTTCCTTTCCCTTTTGCTTTCCTTACATCATAGCCATCTCTACAACATAACAATCTCAGCAACATTTTTTCATTAGCAACTATTTAACCTTATGTAACCAACAAGGATATGAAATCAATTACATAACACAAGTGAGAAATATAAGAGCTCCAAGACAACCTTGCCATCAATAACATCCTTTTCTCTCCTACTTTGTTGCTGCTTTTCCATCACAATTTTTATCACAACTTTTTCATGTCTTTTCCTTGCATTACAACATGACCAACATCTCTGATAACAAACCAACTCAACAATATATGCAAAAATAAAATCTCCATAACAATATATACAACATCAACATCTCCATTCATTTATTCTACCTTGCTTCTCATAAGCTATTCTCAGTTGCACCTCCTCACACACATGTGGTGACCACATTTATAGTAAGCAAGCATAACAACAAGAATCACAACACCTCATCAACTTTTCAAATATCAATGAAATCAAAAACCTATCTTGCTGCTCCTTTTCCATCAATTCTAACAATGCATAAAATATCCCCTTTTTGCATTGATGGAAAAACTATGATCCTCCACCTTTTTATCATTAGAATCACTTATCCTTTCCTTTACTTACCCCCCTTTTGAAATCAATGTCAAGGGGGTGTATTTTACAATGAAAAATAACTTATATCTCACAAGTTACAGACCATTGTTCATCAAGTTCATCATCAACCTTACAATAAGTAACTGTTGAATTCATGGTTCAAATTTATCATTAGAATCACTTACCCTTTGCTTTACTTACCCCCTCTTTGAAATCAATGTCAAGGGGGTGTATTTTACAATGAAAAATAACTTATATCTCACAAGTTTCAGACCATTGTTCATCAAGTTCATCATCAACCTTACAATAAGTAACTGTTGAATTCATGGTTCAAATTTATTACCCATCAAAATGGTTTCATTTCATCTTGTTTGTATGAGTTTTTGTATGTCAATTAACCCTTGTTTTAACATGTACCAAAATTTTACTTCAATATTTTGATTTGAAAAAAATCCTGTAATAGTATTTCTCATAGTTGTCTGATACTTCATGACAATGACACTCCAACAATATATCATTTTTTTCTCATCTTTGTTGGTTGTCTCAAGGATTCTTCAAAATTGCTTGAAACATTTGATCCCTTGACAAGAAAGTTTAAACCCCTGGGAAACTATAGTTCCTATGGACTCTTTAATGATTATACATTAACAAATCATCCTCAGATTATTTACATCAAACAAAAATTTTCAATTGTACAGAACCTTGGTATTTTTGATTTTTTTTTTTTTAAATCATCCAAGAAGCTGAAATAGTCCTTTTCCTTTGATACACAACCTCTACAGTGACTACATGAAAATTATTGATGTTGGCACATGCTTCCATCTTCATATATGTGCCTCTTTCTTTGTCCATTAAGTTATCCTCCTATTTTTAGTCAATGACTAAATGGTATATAGTTGTGAGATTATTATCTTGATCCAATCGTGCATTCATAAATTCTCATAGCAGTCAACTTGTAAGTCAACCTCACCATTGTAGTCTAGAATAAACATTTTTCAATGTTAAAACCAATACATTGTTTCTGCATATCTATTGAGATAAGGATCTATTTAGATGATAGTTACAATAAGACCACAAGCTTTCAAAACCAATGTTGTATAGTGACTCCCTTGATCTAGAAGAGAGGTTCTTCAGTCATCGAAATGAATTGATTGGCACTCGTAAAGAACTAAAACTACAACCTCTCTTATTAAAGTTTGCAGCCTTTGAATATGCATAATTATGGAAGAAAATACTACTAAGTGCTCTTCCTCGAAGAAGATGACATGAGACTGAATGTCATACTAGGATTTCCAAAGATAAGCATATAACATAACACAATCTATTGAATGGAAGTATGAATAATTTTTTGATGTTCAACAATATCCCAACAAGGTTTACATCTCCATGAAAAGAAACTGTTCTCGTTGGATCCTTCTCCAAACAAACTCATGTTTGACCTCGGGTAAATAATCACCTTTTCATAAAATAAAAACCAAAGCTTCGTTGTTCAATATTAGTTGTTCATAATGCATTATTCTTTGACATTTTACCACAATTTGAATTTCTTTTACTATCAACTATCATGTAGCATAGGCAATTTCATATTGGTTATGTGTAAATTATGCCACCTATTAGGTTTTGTATAACATTTCATAAAGCACCATTGGTGAAATGTGAAATTTTATAATTTTCCTCATAAGTGTTTGTCATTGTGTTATACGCTTGCTATCAATATAACATAACTTATAGTTGAGAATAATTAATATTATTTTATTATTAATGGAGAAAATGGTTACATTGTTGTAACTTTCTCCCTAGTTTAGGATTAGTTCCTATAGTTATGGGGTTTGGGTACAACTTCCTATTTCCTAGTATTGTATTTAATGATGTAATCTTTTGATTGAACTGTAATAGAGTGAACGAGAGACATCTCTCAAGTTTTGTGAGTGTAGTCTCCAGGTGCAGGCCATACCTGAGAGCTACATCTCTTTCTTTTCAATTCAGTGCATCTTTTATCTTGGTATCAGAGCTCAGATTGAGTGAGCCTGATCTTTGTCACCTGTGAGGCTGAAGTGCCTGTAGAAGTTAGCTTGCCCGTGTGGCGGAATTTCCTGTGTGGCTTGAAGTGCCTGTGTGGCGGAGTGTGTACACGAGAGCTTTGTGCTCAATTGAGCACGTGGACTGCAGAACAGCTCGGACTCGGAATTTTTTTTTCTAAGGAGAAAGGCCGATTGGCGCGGATTTTGCGCTGACAGTCACGCCAGAAGACCGATTAGCGCGGATTTGGAGGGAGAAATCACGTTAGAGCATGGAAATTCAGGAAAAAAATCGCGCCAGAGCGCGGATTTTGAGGGAGAAATCGTGCTATTGTGCCAGAAATCCCAATTAGCGCGGATTTTACCAGGAAAAACGCGCCAATTTTTCTACTCTAAGCAATTTTTAATTAGCGAGGATTTTTCGCTTGGGGTAGCGCCAAGGAGATCCCTGAACAGCGTGAACTTCGTTTGGCGGTTCGCAAACGGAGCAGATCGACGGAGGTGCAGATCAGTCCGGGAGAGACAAATCGGGAAAGCGCCAGAGGAGATCTGTGGGAAACCTCGACTTCGTGTTGGCGATCTGCAAGGAGAGCAGGATCGGCGAAGTGGCAGATCAATCCAGGAGAGGTGGATTGGATCAATTGTGATCAGATCATTGTTTCGGCTGTGTTGGAAATGCCGAAGTTGCTCATTGGAGCGGGAGTGCCAGAGACTGCAGATCGGTGGCAAAGGTGACAGATCGATCTGACAGGTATTGTTTTTTGCTGTTGTTGTTAAGTAGATTCGCAATGAGTAACACGACAGAATCCTACCTTAACGAGTTTGGTAAACTCAACGGATCTTACTTCATGAACTGGAAGTTTAAGATCCAGACTCTGCTCGAAGGTGCGAATGCATGGGCTATAGTGACAGGCGACGAGCAGAAGCCGACAACAACCACACAGAAAAACGAGAGGGAAGACTGGGAAAAACGAGAAAACAAAGCCAAAGTCCTGTTGAAGATGTCTGTGAAAGACAATGTCATTGCACACATCAGAGATTGTAAATCGTCCGCCGAGATCTGGATGAAGATCAAAAATCTCTATGAGACCCAGAATACAAACAGAGTTTTGGCTCTGAAAAGCAAGCTATTTTCGATGAGGATGGACGAAAGGGAGTCTGCTACTGCATTTGTAGCACGAATTAAGGATGTTAAGGATGGATTGGGGGCCATTGGAGTGGCAGTGGCTAATGAAGACCTTGTTGCAATTACAATGAATGGGATGCGTGATGATTTTCAAACCTTCATCACTGGAGTTTCGGCAAGGGAGAAAGCACCCACGTTCGATGATCTCACTGCGATCTTGCAGCAAGAGGAAGATCGAAAGCAGAACTTGAATCTGAACCCCCAAAGTGACGATCTCGCACTGGTGGCAAAACGAAGACTATCTAAAGGAAGGGAGTCACAGCAGAAATCAAAGCAAAGAGGAGGAACGTCACAGAAGAATCTGCATTCTCAGAAAGGTATGGTTGCAAATCATTATGAAAAGAAATGTTTTTATTGTGGAAAAATGGGTCATATACAGAGAGAATGTTATCATAAGAAGCAGGCTGATGAGGCAAGGAGGAGACAGGTAAATCCAAAACACAGAGGATATTTTGTTGAAGAAGAAGAAGACTTCAGTCATGAATTTTGACTGTTCACAGTCGACTACGCCCTAACAACATCAAACGAAGATGAAATCTGGTATGTCGATTCCGGAGCATCCTCACACATGACAGGTAATAAGGAATTTTTTGACAGTCTTGAAGAAATTATAAATGGATCAAAAATATATCTAGGGGATGATAATGGATATCAGATTAAAGGTCATGGGGTGATTTCAGTTAAATTGCCAAATGGAAAAATTAGTCACCTTTCAAACGTTTTATATGTACCTGGAATAAAGAAAAACCTGATATCTGTATCCATGATGGCTGACCAAGATATGCATGTCGAATTCTTCAAGACTCACTGTGTGATAAAGGATTGCAGGGATGAAATTGTTGCAACAGGCATGCGAGTAGGAAGCCTATACAAGTTGGATGCAAAAAGTATACCGAAGCAAGCCATGGTTGCAGGAGAGTCGACAGCTGAACAACTCTGGCATTAGAGGTTTGGTCATCTGAATCTGCAGGATCTTATGTTGTTACAAAAGAAAGGTATGGTCGAAGGTCTCCCCATCTTTCGTAACATTCAATTGAACTGTGATGGTTGTGCCCTAGGAAAGATGCA
>APFE031582047.1:10228-28865 GCA_000404065.3 Pinus taeda
TATCAGATCAAAGGTCATGGGGTGATTTCAGTTAAGTTGCCTAATGGAAAAATCAATCACCTTTCAAATGTGTTATATGTCCCTGGAATAAAGAAAAACCTGATATCTGTATCCATGATGGTTGACCAGGATATGCATGTTGAATTCTTCAAAACTCACTGTGTGATAAAGGATTGCAGGGATGAAACTGTTGCAACAGGCATGCGAGTTGGAAGCCTGTACAAGTTGGATGCAAAAAGTATACCGAAGCAAGCCATGGTTGCAGGAGAGTCGACAGCTGAACAACTCTGGCATTAGAGGTTTGGTCATCTGAATCTGCAGGATCTTATGTTGTTACAAAAGAAAGGTATGGTCGAAGGTCTCCCCATCTTTCGTAACATTCAATTGAACTGTGATGGTTGTGCCCTAGGAAAGATGCACAGAGAACAGTTTCCTGTGCATGATAGGAGGAGGCAAACAGAAATCTTAGAGCTAGTGCACACTGATGTATGTGGTCCCATGCAGACAAGGTCGCTAGGGGGAGCATACTATTTTTTGTTATTTACTGATGATTGCACTAGGTACTCTTGGGTTTATTTTTTAAACAAGAAAAGTTAGACTTTCCAATGTTTTATAGAGTTCAAAACCCTGGTAGAAAAATAGTTTGGAAAAAGTATTAAAATTCTCCGATCTGATCAAGGAGGAGAATACAAATTAAAGGAATTCATGAAATACTGCAAAACTAATGGGATTGTTCAGCAATATACAGTGCCACATACACCACAGCAAAATGGAGTTGCAGAGCGTAAAAACAGAACATTGGTGGAGTGTGCAAGGAGCATGCTGCAAGGTAAGGGTCTATCTAATATGTTTTGGGCAGAAGCGATAAATACTGCTGTATACTTGAAAAATAGAAGTCCTACTAGGTTTCTTGGTTTCAAAACCCCTTTTGAAGCCTTATATGGATTTAAACCAGCACTAAACCACTTAAGAGTCTTTGGGTCAAAGGCATTTGCACATGTACCCAAAGCTGATAGAAAGAAATTAGACCCTAACGCAGTTAAATGCATCTTAGTTGGTTATGGCACAGAGTTTAAGGCATACAAACTGTTCAATCGTGAGTCTCGTAAGACATTTGCAAGTAGAGATGTGGTCTTTCATGAACAGGTACAGGAAAGGAAAGCTGATGTTGGAGATGATTAGCACATTCCATTGCTGTTGGAGGAAAGCAGCGAGGATGAGAAGGAGCAGGAACAGAAGTAGAAAGAAGAGAATGAAGAAGAACATCAAGAAGGTGAAAAAGCAGGCCCAATTATTGCAGAGGAAAACAAATTTGAGGTAAGTCCACCCCTACCAAGGAGGTCAGGTAGGAAGACTCAATTACCATTGAAGTTGAGAAGCTATGCTTTAATGTCAAAAGTTTTGAACATTGTAGAACCCTCTAATTATAAAGAAGCTAGTGAATTTAAGGAATGGAGAGCTGCAATGGATGAAGAAATGGAATCAATCTTTAGAAATGATACTTGGGATTTAGTAGAGCTGCCTAAAAATAAAACATTTATAGGATGTAAGTGGTTGTTTAAACCAAAAATGAATGCAGACGGAAGTATAGATAAGTTAAAAGCTAGGTTGGTTGCAAAAGGATATTCACAAAAGGAAGGTATAGATTTTGATGATACTTTTGCACATGTAGCAAAGCTAAATACAATCAGAATGCTTATTGCTTTAGCTACTAAACATAATTGGGAATTATACCAGCTTGATGTTAAATCTGCATTTTTAAATGGTGATTTAAAAGAAGAAATTTACTTAGTACATCCAGAAGGATATGTAAAGCAGGGGCAGGAACATCTTGTTTGCAGATTGAAAAAGGCTTTATATGGTTTAAAGCAAGCACCCAGGTCATGGTATGAAAAAGTTTATTCTTTCTTTATAGAGTATGGTTTCCATAGAAGTTTAAATGACCCAAATTTGTATACCAAGTACAATAATCAAGGGCAGATTGTTTTGATTTCTTTGTATGTGGACGACATGATCATAAGAGGAAATGCATTTGATTTAATCAAAGGAATCAAAAGGCTGATGGCACAAGTTTTTGAAATGAAGGATCTCGGAAGCCTTCACTATTGTCTGGGATTAGAAGTATTCAGAGATACTGGGCAAACTTTTCTTACACAAGGGAAGTATGCTAGAAATATATTAGAAAAGTTTGCTATGGATCAGTGTAGAATAGCAGCAACACCTTTGCAGCAAAATCTGAAATTGAGCAGTAATGATGGCACTAAGGAGGTAGATGCCACAATGTACAGACAGCTGGTTGGCAGCCTGATATACCTTACAACAACCAGACCTAACTTGGCATACTCTGTTAGTGTGTTGAGCCAATTTATGGCGAAACCGCTTGAAAGTCACTGGAATGCAACAAAAAGCGTGTTGAGGTATCTTTGTGGTACTGTTCATTTTGGTATTTTATACACTGATGTATCTGATGTTACTCTAGCAGGTTTTTTAGACTCAGACTGGGCAGGTAACCTGGATGATCGAAGGTCTATCACAGGTTATGCATTCAACATAGGTTCCGGGGTCATAGCATGGAGCAGCAAGAAACAGAGTACTGTAGCTTTGTTGTCATGTGAAGCTGAGTATCAAGCATTGTGTGTAGCAACATGTGAAGCGATCTGGTTGAGGAGACTTCTCAAAGATGCAGGAAAAGAACAGAAGCAACCCACTTCTATCAAAAGCGACAACCAGAGCACCATCAAATTAGCATACAATCCAGTGTTCCACAAAAACACCAAGCATACAGACACTCAGTTCCATTTTGTTAGAGAGAAAATACAGTCAAATGAAATTGCTGTTGAATATTGTAAAACTTGTGACAATGTGGCTGACATTTTTACAAAGCCTCTTGCACGAGTAAAATTTGAATTGTTTAGAAAGATGCTAGGAGTTCAGGAGAACCCTTTCTCCATTAAGGGGGGAAGTTGAGAATAATTAATATTATTCTATTATTAATGGAGAAAATGGTTACATTGTTGTAACTTTCTCCCTAGTTTAGGATTAGTTCCTATAGTTATGGGGTTTGGGTACAACTTCCTATTTCCTAGTATTGTATTTAATGATGTAATCTTTTGATTGAAGGGTAATAGAGTGAACGAGAGACATCTCTCAAGTTTTGTGAGTGTAGTCTCCAGGTGCAGGCCACACCTGAGAGCTACATCTCTTTCTTTTCAATTCAGTGCATACTGAGCGGTTTGTGTGAGAAGATCAGTAGAAGGTTTTGCATGCAACTAAAGGCATATGTTATGAGGAGCCGGGCTGGGTAAAGAATAACATTGTTTGTTTCATTGTTATCAATGGAATAGCAATGAGAGAGTGTTAGTTTTCTCTTTCATTAATAATTAGAGACCTCTTCATAGAGGAAAGGTGTTGTGCGGTGTCACTATTTTAATGTTGGGCAGTTTAAGTGTCGCCATTGATCGAGGAATAAGAAGTCTAGGATCAAATCCAATGGCTCTTCTATTATTATTTATCACCATAAAAATTATCATGCCGCAAGAGGAAAATTACAAGTATTGGTGTGCTTAAGAAGACCAAGTATAGCTTTGTGAGAAAATCCATTCAGAACTCGAGGATGCATGTGAATCGATGCAACTGGCTCACTCATAGGTGGATTGTGTTGAAGTAGCTCAAAGATATAGAATATCTTAAGGAGATGAATTGTGTAAAGACTAACTCAATGCTAAAAACAGTGTCATCGTCCTGACCGAAATCAGGCATTCTTTCTATAAATCCACTCACATGATTGTCCTGCTGCAGACATAAATTTTGGATAGATCAGTGAGTGGCCAAAGATAAGAGTAGCGTCACAGTATGAACCTACAATGAAAACTTGTGTGTGGAAACACAAAGCGTTGCGTTGAGCCTATGCAAAGAGTGAAGAGTTGAAGTGTTGAAACATCGTTGAATATTGGATTCGATAGTGAACCAAAACCTATGTTCATTTGGATCAATGTAGATAAAGGTGTGAATTGTTGACTGAAGATCCATTGGCGTTGTTTAAAGAGGGTCAGAACGTCAGGAGGTTGGATCAAAGTGCGCACCTATAGCTGTGTAAAGGAAGAAGAGCACACTTATAGTGAGCTTGAATGTGCACAAAGAGAAGAATTTGTACATTTAGAATAGAGAGCGGGTTTATGCATTGCAGAATTATTTTCTAGAACTGAATTATTTTACAGAATTTAAATTTCAGAGGGTATTTGATTCATTGTTTAAGTTGTGTCCAAATCCGATGGGTGAAATCGTTTTCTTCATTGAAGCTAGAGTACTGTTGTATGGAGCACTGATGTCGTGGAATGTGGAAGTTATGGAGCGTGCTGCAAATAATTAGGTGCATGAATCTGAAAGGGAATTGGTGAAAGTCATAAAATGGAGAAGTCAATCGAATAAAATCGATTGAGTGAAGAATTATGGATTTTAAGTCGTTTTGGACAAGTTTTATATGTTGAGCTGCAAACCAGGATGCATAGACAGTTTGGGGTGTGTGATCAGGATCTACAATTGGGGTGTAGCAGAGGCAGTAAAACAATTGAAGATCCATTGGAGGTAGGGTGACTATGTTGAAAGGTAGGGGTGTTTGAATACTTTTTTGTGCATTTTGTTTATGATAGTGTGGAATTTAGTCTGTTCACATTCACCCGAGGATAACTGTAACGCCTTCTAATTTGTGCGATAGGCGAGCGCCAGCGACCGGGCACGCACGCACGATGGGCGTGCGACAGTGCGACGGGCGGGCGCGACCAACCAGGAGAACGATGAAGTGCGGAGGAAATACGACGATATATGCGACGATAAGGAGAGCGACTTGCGACACTTGTAAAATGGTGTGGAAACAAAGGTGATTTATACCCAATGGTGCGTGGGCATTCCTTGGGGCTGGCCGACGGTTTCATGGGCGGTTGTTGAAGTGTGCAAGCCACCGATAAGGGGGTCCGCTGGCAAGTGACCACCCTCCAACGAAGTGTATATATTGATGGTGTTTGGCTTGGATTTGGGGACAATCAACTCAACGCATCTCTTGTGACTTCACATAGCAAGAAGGAAGTGCCCACTTGGTAGAGAATGTGCATAGCTCATGCGCACAACTTGGTAAAGGCGCAGAACTGACTCTTGGTTGATGGTTGGCAAGGTGTGCCATAAGTTGGGTGATGAATGTGTAGATTTGTGCAGGACTTGAGGTGGAGTTCTAGGTGTCTCGGGTGAGCACCCTCCTACCGTGCAAGAGTGGCATGAATGTTGTAAAGGCTGATTTATGCCTCGACTGTAAAATTAACTAAGTACTGGCTAGGAGGTTTCCAAGCATTACTTGTGATGATTGTATTATTGAAAGACTGATATAATATATTGTTGGGCAGACTTGTTTGGGAGTTGCCCCTCCCCTTTATATCGTGCAATTGTTGTTCTCTTTTATAATTGCTATGGATAATGAATAAGTATGGGTGTTCATTGATATAAAGGTTAATTGATATTATACTTAGTTGAGAAAAACAAACTAAGTACACGGTTATGAATTAGGCGTAGTCCATGTGCACAAGTATTGTTAAAAAGAAACTGTTCAGTGGTACCGCACCTTGCCGGCACGGTTGGAAGACTACCGTAGGCTTGGGGGCGTGACAGGTGGTATCAGAGCAAGCTGATGACCGAGTGTTGAAGGTAGAAGCTGCTACACACCTTCACCGAAGTGAAGGTGGTATCAGAGCTCGGTTGGGCCGGGTTGTTGAAGCATTGAAGCTTGTGAAGAAGTGACTGTGGTGACAGGTTCTTGCAAGGAAAGAGGTTGGTGAGGCACTTCCTGATAAGTGTGACATCAAGGAATTGGGTTGTAGGTGAAGCCAGTGCATGGTCGAGACTAGGTTGCAAAGAAGGAGAAGGCTATTGGAAATGGCTGAATCCCAGGTTGGGTCTAGTCGTGATGCCAAGGATACTACCCTTGGACTGATTCAGAAAGTGTTGGAAAGGTTGGAGTACTTGGAAGATCATTTTGAAAAGAAGATTGACTTGGTTGTGAAAGAGCAAGAGGCAACTTTGAAGATGAAAGATGAACTTGATGAACTTCAAACTCAACACGAGTACACTGATCTTATGTGTACACAACTTGAGATAAGGGTCAAGGAGGTT
Organism: Pinus taeda; assembly: GCA_000404065.3. NCBI lineage: Eukaryota > Viridiplantae > Streptophyta > Pinopsida > Pinales > Pinaceae > Pinus > Pinus taeda. The sequence continues at coordinate 16,385 of APFE031582047.1, forward strand.
GAAGCAGCAAGGGACCAGGGTCTTGCAGAGATCGTGGACTTGAAGAAATCTCTTGACGAAGCCAAGGATGAGATAGCGGTGTTGAAGAAGGCCATGAGGCATGGCTCAGGTGGAGGAGTGCCTCATGTAAAAGTCAAGGAACCAGAATCATTCGATGGTACAAGGAGTGCAAAGAATCTTGGCAACTTTTTGTGGGACATGGAGCAATACTTGGAACGGTTGGGTCTATCTGATGATGAGGAAAAGGTCAAGGTAGCTGCTCAGTTTCTAACAAAGGATGCTAAGATGTGGTGGCGAAGGAGGATGGACTAGATTGCCAGTGGAAGTGCTAGTGACATCACTTCGTGGGATGAGATGAAAGGAGCTTTGCAGGCCCATTTTAGTCCTCAGGATGAAACATGGGAAGCAAGGATTAAGATTAAATTCATAAATCAGACAGGGAACCTTCAGACATATTAGCGAGAGTTTGCAAGTGCGGTCCTTGAACTTCCTGACATGACGGAGAGAGATAATGTGTTTAACTTCATTATTGGGTTGAAGCCTTGGGCTCGCAATGAGGTGAAAAGACAAAGGATTAGAACACTTGAAGAAGCTTTTACTGTTGTTAACAGGTTGGTGGAGCATTATGATGAGAATTCTAATGATAGGAAGAAGAAGTCCGACAAGCCGAAGGATAAGAAGAAAGATGATGCTTCGAAATCGGATGATAGTTCGAAGACGAAGAAGGTCTTGAAGTGTTGGACATGTGCTGGACCACATACGGTGAAGAATTGTCCTTCTAGACTGAAAGTGGCTGCCATAGCACAATCTAATGCGAAAGAGGAAGGTGCTTCTGTGGGGATGATGCAGATACTTGGAGCTGCTGCTGCTATAGAGGTGATCTCTCGGAAGGATCCTGAGAGGAATAAGTTGGAGTATGTTCGGATGAAGGTTGGAGATGTTGATATACTCACTATGGTGGATAGTGGGGCTTCTCACAACTTCATGGGTGAATATACTGTGAGAAGGATTGGGCTGAAATATTTACCTATCAAGGCACATATAAAGACAGTGAATTCTCCTCCAGATGAAGTTCTTGGTGTAGCTGAACAGGTGAACACAACACTTGGTGAATGGACTGGGAAGGTGGACTTCACTATAGTGCGGATTGATGACTATGAGGCTGTGCTGGGGATGGAGTTTATGAAACAATATGATGCTATGATTGTTCCACATTTGAAGAAGCTGTACATTTATGATGGAAGGGAAGATGTACCCATTGGTGTGCCTACCTTTGGTGTGACTAGGCCTGATTGTAAATTGGCAGTGATGCAAATGGGGGATGAGAAGAGATTGGGTGACATGAGTAAGTGGTTGTCCACGGTTGAGACAAAGCTTACCAAGCAGTCATTGATCATCAAATCACTTTCAGATAGTATCTTGGATTTGACAAGAAGCCTAGAAGTGGTTGAGGATGAGGATGATGATGAGGAGTTATATGTGAGGCCGGATGTTCGAGAGGAGGACCGGGTCACGTATCTACAAAGGATGGAGGTTGAGGATCCTGATAGATGGATTGAGATGATTAGTGAGGGAGAGCCTTCTGGATCTAACCCCTCTACATCTTCTTAGATGGACAAGAAGATGGGGCTCATTGTTAGCTACTCATGGAAGTGAGTCCTTAAAGCAGTTGAACAAGTATGATGGTGCAGGGATGACTTGGCATCAAGCATCATGACATATGGGATGAGGGCTACTTCATGGACCTGAGCATGGGTTTATTCTTGATGAGTTCAAGATGTGGTAGATGTTTTGAGGAACAACTGATGATGACATGAGGATGTTCACTCTCATGATTTGAGCGTGATGGTTGGATTAGCTACCTGACTAGTTCAGACATGGGGAGCATGCGGTGATCAGAGGTATGTTGGCATTATGTTGGAGTATCATGACAGCGGATCACATAGAACACATGATGGAGAGAGGTGTTCTCTTAAGAGCACTTGATAGATGATGGAGATGAGATGTTGGCACATGGTTGACGTGTGTTAGCACTTGTTGATGTATCATGGGCAGTTTTGCACATGATGGAGTTGGTGACATGATGGAGTTTGACACATTGTTGTAGTGGACATGTGGCTTGAGTTGGAGGGATCAGCCTTCCATGGTGGAGAGCAGCATGGAGAGATTGTGGCAGGTGGTTGATGATCATGGACATCTATGACATACTTTGGTATGGGCTATCTTAGTGATAGTTGGTTGCTAAGATGAGACATGGTGGAGATGGAGTCCTACATATGTTGCAGGGATGTTTTCCATATGTGGAGGAGTTGACATCATGGATATTGATGCTTGGGGATGTTGTTGAGGACGACAACGACTTCAGGTGGAGGAGGATGTAACGCCTTCGAGTTTGTGCGACGGGTGGGCGCCGGGCAACCAAGCGCGCACGCACGATGGGCGTGCGACGGTGCGACGGGTCGGTGCGACCAACTGGGCGAACGATGAAGTGCGGAGGAAATGCAACGATATATGCGACGATAAGGAGAGCGACTTGCGACACTTGTAAAATGGCGTGGAAACAAAGGTGACTTATACCCGATGGTGCGTGGGCATTCCTTGGGGCTGGCCGACGGTTTCATGGGCGGTTGTTGAAGTGTGCAAGCCACCGATAAGGGGGTCTACTGGGCAAGCGACCACCCTCCAACGAAGTGTATATATTGATGGCGTTTGGCTTGGATTTTGGGACAATCAACTCAACGCATCTCTTGTGACTTCCCATAGCAAGAAGGAAGTGCGCACTTGGTAAAGAATGTGCATCGCTCATGCACACAACTTGGTAAAGGCGCATAACTGACTCTTGGTTGATGGTTGGCAAGGTGTGCCGTAAGTTGGGTGATGAATGTGCAGATTTATGCAGGACTTGAGGTGGAGTTCTAGGTGTCTCGAGTGAGCACCCTCCTACCGTGCAAGAGTGGCACGAATGTTGTAAAGGCTGATTTATGCCTCGGTTGTAAAATTAACTAAGTATTGGCTTGGAGGTTGCCAAGCATTACTTGTGATGATTGTATTATTGAAAGACTGATATAATATATTGTTGGGCAGACTTGTTCGGGAGTTGCCCCTCCCCTTTATATTGTGCAATTGTTGTTTTCTTTTATAATTTCTATGGATAATGAATAAGTATGGGTGTTCATTGATATAAAGGTTAATTGATATTATACTTAGTTGAGAAAAACAAACTAAGTACACAGTTGTGAATTAGGCGTAGTCCATGTGCACAAGTATTGTTAAAAAGAAAGTGTTCGGTGGTGTCGCACCTCGCCGGCATGGTTGGAAGACTACTATAGGCTTGGGGGCGTGACAAGAACGATCGCACTAAGATCATGACAGAGGAGACTACTTACACATGGAAAAAGCATTAAGTCAAAGAGGAAGTGCATATCAATCAATGCATCAAGTTGAGGTAGGACAATGTTTGTTTGATTTGCACAAGTTTCCACAGCTCTTTGTTCATTCCTCTCATGAATTAGTTATATTCCTTATATCTAATGGATATACACCTTTTTGGTTAATTATCTCTTTAACGCACTGATTTGGAGGTCAAGTACCCCAAAGTTAATAGGGGAAGGACATGTTTCTAGTGTCCTTACTTACACACAATGGAGGGAATCATATTGATTCAGAAGGAGAGTGCATTCGCAGGTACTTTTATTGTGTCGAGAAGAAGAAAAGAAATTGCACAAAAAGGATAAAGAAGGAGAATGTCACATCGAGAGGACAAATAACTACCCTCTATGTGAAATTGTGCATATTGCAATAGAAGAGTGCAATTGAAGCATGTTCTGCCGAAGGTAAAGCGTATTGACGCTTCTGTGTGAGTATATTGCACAAAGCATTTTGAGTTGTAACCTGGTGTTTTTCCTTGAGGTGAGGGCAATGTTTTTTATTAGGTGTATAACCATATATATGTATAATTTGTTTGCACCATCGAATGAAGTCGTGTCTTTGTTGCAATCCGCACAAGAAGGAATCTTGTGGTGGAACAAATTTTTTGAGTCTTGCATGTCCAATTGAGGGGAGTTAAATTGAAAGAGTGTAATATTGAATTGCGTAACAAAATCAAAGTACTTGAGTGGAATTTAAATCAGAACCAAGACATAGTTAATCAAATGACTATCACATTAGAAGTAACAAACGATCTTCAAAATGAGCTAGATATGAAAGAACAACTCATTAATGCACTTTAGATAAAATCAAGGCAAAAAACAAGATCTACTTGATGCAAGATGTACTGAAAAGAAAGATGCAATTTGTGACACAGAAGACCTCATCCAAACAACAAATGTAATTTGTGAAACAAATGACCTCATTTAGCGTGTTGATGAAAGTTGTGACGCAAATGTGTTGGCATTATGATACATGTATTGTCCTTGATGGCAACTCACTTAGATGAAAGATCATAGTATAGCAGGTTAACAACAAAGAATTGCAGATCAGTCTACATAGAATGAAGAAATAGAGGTATATGCAGGTTCACCTTAACCAAGCTACATATACATGCAGGTTCACTGACCACAAGTAGCGTATATGTATACATGCACTTTCACAGAAGGAAAAGCACATATACCTTGGAAAACTAAGTTTTTGATTTGAAGTATTTGGTCCATGGTATTTTGATCCATGGTATTGGTCCAAGGTATCTGGTCTGAGGTATTGACCCTAAGTATTTGGTCCAAGGTATTGGTCCTAAGTGGTTTTGGTCCATGATATTGAGAAAGACCTAAAACTATAAAAGGATGAGAAGATCATTAGGCCAGGTGTGCAAGTATCGAATATTTGATGAAGTGTGAGATCTAGTATGTAGGTTATTGGCTTATGGTTTTGTGCTTGATCTGAACCAGGAATGAACCTTAGCGGTTGATGGAGGATAAGATCTAATGATGGATCAGGATCTTAAGGCTTTAAATTAACTATCTTTATATGGTTTGATCATGTTTATTCTAGATCTGTATATTGACACATGTGTTGTTCTGTAAATATTATGATCTGAATCTAACTGAAGTCTAGAATAGCTACAGAATTATGAATTAATATTTGCATATGTATACGCTGGTTGGCTTTGAGAAAAGTTCATATACACACAGGTTCGACACATGAAAGTAGCATATAACTTATAAAATATGTTTCAGTTGTTTCTGTTTACTGTTGTAGAGTTCTAGGTTTTGGTTTGGGTTCTGGTTACTATATTCTGGTGACAATATTCTGAATGATTAGATTGTTGGGTTGTCAAAGTGATTGATTGATTCGGTTGTGGTTGGTTCAGAAAGTGTTTGGTTGATGCAGATGTATTTGATGATTGAATTATAGTTATGATGTTGTTGATGGATCCACTCTAAAAATTTATGAAACATGGTCCTTGGAGGAAGAAAGAAGGTCGTAGCCTTTTGTAGGTCGCAACTTACGTACTAGTAAACATATCGGCTAGTACAAGAGTTAGGGGGTTGTAGCTCCCTTCCAAGAGAAGCTGGAGAACGAGAGAAGGTTGTAACCTTCTGCAGGTAGAATCCTGCGTACTAGTATAAGTATGTACTAGTACAAATTTGTAAACAAATTTTCTTATTATTAAAAGAAGACAAAGACGACAGCAGCAGGTGGTTTTCACCCACATTGGGTTTCCACATTATATCTTGGTGTTCATGTGTGATGCTTTATTCTGGTTTTACTGCACTGTCTAATAAATCTCTAATATTCTAGTTAAAGTTCAATGCATGATAAATTGGGTAAATCAAAAGTTCTCTGCATATACGATGGTTGCCTTAAGTACAGTTGTGTATACACGCTAGTTCACTTAGCTAAAGTAACGTATACAAATCTGTTTGTAAAATGAAATTATTGATCTGATAAATACTGATTCACCCCCTCTCTCAGTATTATTTCCAACAATTGGTATCAGAGCAGGTCCTTCAGAAGAATCCTGATCGCTTGAAGGGAGATCTATCATCACGAGTAATCAAGAAAGCGTGGGATCCACAGACCGCCAATCTTTGATGGGAGCAACTTTGTTTATTGGAAAATAAGAACCACAACCTATCTACAATCACTTGGAACAGATGTCTGGGAAATCGTGGAAGGAGGATATACAATTCCATCAGCAATTCCTACAGATATGGCAGGTAAAAAGCAATATGAAACCAATGCCAAGGCTATCAATACATTATTGGGAAGTCTATCACAATCAGAGTTTGTCGAAGTTATGCAACTCAAATCGGCCAAAGAAATATGGGACAAAATCGTTCTAAGCTACGAAGGATACTCTCAGGTAAAACGTGCTAAACTGCAAATTCTCAGAATTCAATATGAAACTCTTAAGATGCACAATGATGAAAGTATAGCTAGTTACTTATTATGTATAGATGAGGTTTTTAATTGCATGAAGAATCTGGGTGAAGAGATAAATAAAGTTACCTTAGTTGAGAAAGTTTTAAGATCCTTGTCTGCTAAATTTGAATCAAAAGTATTTTCCATAGATGAAAAATAGGATCTACAAACTATCACTATGACACAACTTCAAAGAATCTTAACTGCCTTTGAGATGAGAAAAGGAGGCCCATCAGATATGAGAGAAGTTTCATTTAAAGACTTAGCAAAAGGAAAGGAAGAACTCAATGAATCAGAACATATTTCAGAAGAAGAAGGTGAATTAAACTTTGTCAAGAAGCTTAAATGGGGTTTCGGAAGATTTAGAGGTAAACTACCTTTCAAATGTTTTGCCTGTGGTAGAGTCGGTCATTATGCTGCCAAATGTCCTCATAAAGATAAACATGATAAAGGGAAGGAATCTGCAAAATGGAATAGAAAACAAAGTGTGAGTAAAAAGAGTTACTATACTCATGAAGATAGCGATGGTTTATCAAATAGTGATGAAGATGAAAATATTAATGACTATAGACTTCTAATGGCTTATGAAGATGATAATTTTTGGGATGCTTTAGAAGAAGATGACCTTCATGAAGAAATATCTAAACTCAAAATCTATTTAGAAGAAAAGAATATGATTATAGATACCTTAACATACCAACTTGCTGAAGGAGAAAAACACAATGAAAAAATAGAATTTGAAATTGTGGGTCTAAGAAAGGATCTTGAGAAAAGAAAATCTTTCAATCTTAAATTTGCTAAAGGATCAGAAACCTTAAATGAAATTATCAAAGTGCAGCGTTCTCCTCTGATAAAGATAGATCTTGGATATACTGAAGAAGCATCTCAATCACAGAAGCCATCAACCTCCACTAAAAGCTCTCTTGATGTAGCAAAGAATAGTGAACAATATGACAATCGTTAGCAAAGGCATAAAGCAGATCACCAGGTAAATCAGGCTCAATTTGCTTCAAGGATGAACAAAAGCCACAACCAATCTCAGGTAAATCATACTCAATTTTCTTCAAAGATGAATACCAATAGAAACTACAACCATCAGGTCAATAGATTCGATAATCGCAGGAACTTCTTTAATGGTCAATGTTTCTCATGTCATAATTTTGGACACAAAACTGCTCAATGTGTTGCTTACAAAACCATCATGACTAGAGAAGCACGAAATCAAAGGAATGTGACAGGGATCAAGAAAATTTCCTATAATAACCTTTCTCTTCTTGAAAATGAAATAGAATGCTCAATCTGTAACAACTTTGGCCATGAAGAATTTGAATGCAGGAGTAAATTTCGACAAATATCTCAAAAGGAGCAAACTCCATTAAATCCCAAAATATGGAGAAAGAAAGAACCACAAACAGAAAGATGTGGTATAGCCTTGTATGTAGAAGGACAAGAAAATCAGTGGTACATCGGCAGTGGATGCTCAAAACACATGACAGGTGACAAAGAGAAACTTCACTCATATAATGCCTTAGAAAAGGAAAAGAATGTCTCATTTGGAAATGACACTCCTGCTGTCATAAATGGTAAAGGCTGTGTTTTCTTGAAAGAAAAGGTTAAAGTTGGGAATGTTATGTATGTTGATGGTCTAAAGCATAACTTGTTGAATGTCAGTCAAATGTGTGATCAAGGAAATGAAGTGGTGTTTCGATCAAACAGATGTGTTGTTCATGAGCTTGATACAGGAGAAACTGTGATCAAAGGTACAAGAACTCCAAACAACTTATACATACTCAAGGGAGGACAACAACAATGCTATCTAGGCAAAAATGATGAAAACTGCCTATGGCACAGAAGATTGGGACATCTAAGCTTTTCTCGAATAAGAAAAGCATGCAGATTCCAGGTTGTTTGTGATCTTCCAGATATCAGCATTCCTGAAAATACAATATGCAAACCATGTCAATTCAGTAAGTAAACCAGATCTCACTTCATTGAAAAAGAAGGGTCAGCTAGTAAGCCTCTTGAACTTGTTCATACTGATTTATGTGGACCATCAAGGAAAAAGTCACCTCGTGGAGAAGAATACTCTATATTGTTCATTGATGATTTTTCCTAAAATGTGTTGGATAGGTCTTCTAAAGCATAAAGATGAAGCATTTAAAAGTTCAAAGCCTTCAAAGCTTTGGTTGAAAATGAATCAGACCACAAAATCAAATGCCTCAGATTTGATCGATGAGGGGAATTTACCTCGGATGAATTCTTTGACTTTTTTGAACAACATGGAATAAAAAGGCAGTTCTCCACCACAAGGACTCCTCAGCAAAATGGAGTGGTAGAAAGAATGAACAGAATTGTTCAACAAATGGCTCGAGCTATGCTAGGTGAATCTGGAACTCCTGCAACCTTCTAGGGTGAAGCTGCATTCGCCGCTGTCACTATTCTCAACCAAGCAAATGTTCTGGTAAACAACATTTAAACTCCACATGAACTTTGGTATGCTAAGACTCCTACTGTAAAATACTTTAAAGTTTTTGGAAGCAAATGTTACATCAAAAAGGCTGATGAAAAACTTGGTAAGTTTGAACCCAGAGCAGATGAAGGTATTCTTATTGGTTACTCTTCCCAAATTAAAGGATATAAATATTATAATAAAAGACTTGGGAAAATTATTGAAAGTATTGATGTTGTGGTTGATGAAGCATGCAAAAATCCAAAACAGATAAAAACTGAAGATTATGACAATGAAGAAGATGGGGATTGTTTTCCCTCATCAAATCACACTGATTCTGAAGAAGAAACCAATGAAGCACCAGAAGAAGAGATAATGGTAGAAGAAAAGACTCCGTCCAGGTATGTTCAGAAAAATCATCTAGAAACTCAAATTTTAGGGGAAAAAGATGCAGGTGTACAAGCAAGAAGAACTATTACAGAAACCTCAAGCTATCTAGCATTACTATCCTCCACCGAACCTCAAAATGTAAATGAAGCATGCAAAGATGAATGTTGGGTCAAGGCCATGAATGAAGAACTTAAGCAAATTGAAAAGAATAATACTTGGAAATTAATTCCTAGACCTCATGATAAGAATATCATAGGAACTAAAAGGATATGCAAAAACAAGCTGAATGAAAATGGAGAAGTTATTAGAAACAAGGCCAGACTTGTTTGTAAAGGATATGCTCAACAAGAAGGTATAGATTTTGAAGAAACTTTTGCACATGTTGCTAGAATTGAAGCCATAAGGATGTTTCTTACTCTTTCTAGTTTTCAAAAATTCAAAGTATACCAAATGGATGTAAAATATGCATTCCTTAATGGAGACTTAGAAGAAGAAGTCTATATTGAACAACCAGAAGGATTCATTCTTGGAAATGATGCAAAACTTGTATGCAGACTCAGAAAGGCTCTCTATGGTCTAAAACAGGCTCCAAAGGCTTGGTATTACCATCTTGACAAATATCTCCACCAACAAGGTTTTTCAAAGGGGTCAGCAGATAGCAATCTATATACAAAGATTGACACCGATAAATTGCTAATAATTGTTGTTTATGTTGATGATATCATTTTTGGTAGCAATGAGGAATCCATGAGTCAGAATTTTGCTTCAATAATGCAGCAAGAATTTGAAATGTCTTTGCTTGGTGAGCTTACCTATTTTCTTAGTCTACAAGTTCAACAAAATAAAGATGGTATTTTTCTTTCACAAACCAAATATCTCAAACAGATCCTGAAAAAGTATGGCATGGAAGATTCTAAACTAGTATGTACCCCAATGGTAACAGGATGCAGCCTCAGCTCAAATGATGAATTAGCAGCAGTACATCAACCAACTTACAGATCCAAGATTGGAAGTCTACTTTATCTAATAGGTACCCGATCTGACATCATGCATGCAGTAGGAATAGTTGGAAGATTCCAAGCAAATCCAAAGGAATCACACCTTCAGGAAGTCAAAAAGATTTTCAGATATCTTCAAGGAACACAGAACTTTGGTTTATGGTATCCTAGAGATACATATCTTACTCTTCATGCATATACAGATGCAGATTGGGCAAGAAGTGTTGATGACAGAAAAAGCACTAGTGGTGGTGCATTCTATATGGGTTCCAGGTTAGTGTCTTGGTTCAGCAAGAAACAAAGTTCAATTGCATTATCTATAGCTAAAGCAGAATATGTGGTTTGTTGCATCTTGCTGCAAACAACCACTTTCGATGATGCAAACCTTGCAAGACATTCAAATCACATGTACTCCACCCATCTCCATTCTATGTGATAATACAAGTGCCATCAGTATTTCAAAGAATCCAGTCATGCACTCCAAGACCAAGCACATACCTATCAAATATCATTTTCTACGTGAACAAATGCTTGAACAAAAGGTCAAATTGGAGTATGTTCCCTCCAAAGAACAGGTTGTTGATATATTCACTAAACCACTGCCCAGAGAGACATTTGAATATCTCAAACAAAAGTTGGGAGTAGTTGTTGCATCATCCTGCTGTTAAATCCTATTTTTCAGAGAAAGGTTGTTATACGCGAGTTTCATGAAGCGTAGTCGCATACATACACGGGTTTCTGTGGGCACGGTCGTGTATATGTTGGTTCGAGGAAAAGCAGTGGGCTAGACTCAGGAAAAAGAGGTCCAGGGAAAATTTTAAGAACCACCCTAAATTTATATGTATAATAAATGGACTAATCCCCATGATACATAGGAAAAATGGGAGGCGATTTTATCAATAATATAATATGTATATATAATTTTTTTGGTGAATCTCTCACCAAATTACATTATCTTGCACAGTGATGGAGAATCTTTCACTGAATTATAAAATCTTGTAAGATCTTGGCAAATCTTTTACTGAATAATAAAACATTGTGAAGTCTTCTTGAATGTTTTGTTAAAATATGAAACAATATATGATAATAAGAAAACATATTCATTAAACTCTAATATACTAACATACATGTTTGGAAAAAAGAAACATAATTTTCTCTTCCTACAAACAATGTTCCAAGTTTCAGTGGTCGTGTTTATCAAAGTTCTTACAATACACTCTTTCATATCCTTCTATTATTTTTTATAATATTCCACAACAAAGTTCTTGTAGGTGTTTATATTGACAATGAGTTCTGTTAAGGTAGGAGAGATTAATCTTTTCTCCACAACTTTTGTCAAGCTACCACTTTTTTCAAGTTATAAATTTTCTTTCTTATTCCATAGACTCCAATTGTGAGATAAAAAAACATGTCAAGTTTGTTTACCCCAACACGCCAACAAGTAGCAAACCCCAACTATATTATATAATAAAGTATTAGGTATCCAAAAGGCTTGAAGGGGATCTAATTGAAAAAAGTGACCATTGTGAGAATCCTTCCAATCAATATATGAATATATAAATGTAGATTTATTATTATTTTAATTGGAAATATTCAATTAAATAATAAAATTTAATTACGTCTCTCCCAATCTAAATTGCTTATTAGCATAATTCACTACCCTCATAGGTTTCACATTTTTTAATAACGTTGTAACATGTAGATTAATTTCCTTTTTGGTGAACAATCTCCACCTTTTAGGAAAATATGGTGCAGTGGCTCCAACCCCTATAGATCATTAGGACAAACTAAGAATAGCACAGAAGATGAAAGGTTGTACAAACCATCTTATTTTTCAAACAACTAATCCAACATCAGTACCTAAACTTTTTCATGAAGATATCATATTGAGAATGTTTGAAAAATGGTGAGAAATATTCTGCGAGGGTGATGCGGAAAGATTGATAAGGTTTCATTGTTTTGAATTTTTTTTTGTTAAATCAGAAAAAGTTAAAAACCAATATTAATGGAGATATTGGTATTTTTTAATAAATTTTGTGAAGTGATTAAATGTAGCTTTAACCATTCACCTTAAGATGTTTTAACAATATAATTTCATAAGTCTATTTAATATCTTCGTTATCATAAAACCCAACCTATATCCATCTTAAATCCACGTCTACCACTCTTACGGGGATGAAATCTATTTATCCCTCTAAGCACTTGGTAGACCCATAATTAAGATGGATCTAAGATGATAGAATTTCCCCTTTAAATAGTCTATGCTCACATGAATACCATGGTA
>APFE031582047.1:29216-41172 GCA_000404065.3 Pinus taeda
AAATATTTTTCACTCTATGCTAGTTTGCATATCATGATATTTGATCCCTCTCGGGGCTTAGTAGATCCAGAGTAAAGATGGATCTATGCTGGTTTAAACCCCCCATTTAAATAGGCTACATTCCATGTGAATACCATGGGTCAATACCATGTGCCACTTTTACTTTTATTAAAGATGGATCTATGCTGGTTTAAACCCCCCATTTAAATAGGCTACATTCCATGTGAATACCATGGGTCAATACCATGTGCCACTTTTACTTTTATTAATACTAATATTAGGGTTAATAATGTGTTTTTGCATGGTATTAATAATAATCTAGCCCATGGTATTTGGCCCATAGTATTTTGCCCATAGGTTTCACCTAAATATAATGCATTTTTTGAGAGTTCGTAAATGTAAGGTGACTTATGGAGTAAATATAAAAAAATGTTTTATTTGTTTACCATACCTCTTGTTTATTTATATTTTTATTAATTTACCATACCTCTTTTACAAATATGGTATTTGGCCCATAGGAGTCACTTAAATAAAACATCTTTTTTTGAGCCTTCATAAATATAAAGAGGGTTATGGACTAAATATAAAAAATAGTTTTTTATTTATTTACCACACGTCTAGTTTTATTTATATTTTTATTTATTTACCATACCTTTTCAGTAAGTATAAAAAGAGGTTTTATTTATTTACCATACCTCCACTTTATTTATATTTTTATTTGTTTACACCCTTGCATGTATATAAGGTGACTTATGGAGTAAATATAAAAAAGGTTTTATTTATTTGCCATACCTCTCATTTATTTATATTTTTATTAATTTACCATACCTCTTTTATAAATATGGTATTTGGCCCATAGGATTCACTTAAATAAAAGCTATTCTTGAAAATTACGGTGAATGGAAGGTTGTAACTCCTAATTTCAAGGGCTAAATTTACCTTTCTTACCCTCTCCCTTAAAATAAGGTGGGCTATTTGAGGCGATTTGTAAAAGTATACTATGATACAAAATATTCGCCCACTAAAAATTTAAAACCCCTTAATTTCGCCAAAAGGCGAACATTCGCCCCTAAAATTTTCCATGAAGGGGTATGATATGGTTCTGTCAATTATCTGCTCTCTTTGATGATGGTTACAATCTACTGATAACATGTGGAAATATATTGGTCCTCATAAAGTTGTTGATAACTTGATATATATCTGATTGATGATGATGCTTTGATATCTCTTATTAATATATGCAATAATTAGATTTGACAGTGAACATCTGGCACAAGTTTAGGGGGAGCATATGCTTCTAATAATGCATTGTTGACATTATCTTAGAAGATCTTGGTACAGATCCACATAATTGTTTTGATTCAGGTGACTATTTTGATGATGGAAATATACAGGCTGTTGATCCTGATGTTGTTGATGGTGCAGATCATATATGGTGTATGATAGTTGTTGATGACTATCATGTCTTGTTTAGATCGGTTCCTTATTATAAATGTCATGCATATCATTTAATGTAAAGGTCATGAAAGGACCTAATTTGTAACCCCACTATGCATGGGATGGATGATGTAATATTTCTTGTTTTTGTCATATATAAACAATTGGTATATCCCCACTTGGTTAGGTGGATGAGTCAAATTTAGTATATCCCCACTTGGTTGGGAGATGGATGTATGTATGAGTCATTGGTGATAGGAAGGTCATTGGTGATGTATGTATAGAATCATGTTATTCTTTTAGCAAATCTTTTTGCAGACTTTCTTGTGCTCAGGGGGAGCATGGACTCAATCATGGGAGCTCAATTAGTACACTTTAACATATCAGAGAATTCAGCATGTACTCAGGGGGAGCATGACCAGCATAATGTATGTCAGAGGGGGAGCATGACCCTTTTCCCTTGATGTCAAAGGGGGAAAGTGACTGACTTGGTGTTGTTGTTGCCATCAAGTCCAAAGGGGGAGATTGTTGGCATTATGATACAGGTATTGTCCTTGATGGCAACTCACTCAGATGAAAGATCATAATACAGCAGGTTAACAGCAAAGAATTATAGATCAGTCTACACGGAATGAAGAAAGAGAGGTATACACAGGTTCACCTTGACCAAGCTACGTATACACGTAGGTTCATTGACTACAAGTAGCGTATACGTACACATACACTTTTACAGCAGGAAAAGCGCGTATACCTTGGAAAACCAAGTTTTTGGTCCATGGTATTTTGATCCATGGTATTGGTCCAAGGTATTTAGTCCGAGGTATTGACCCTAGGTATTTGGTCCAAGGTATTGGTCCTAAGTGGTTTTGGTCCATGGTATTGAGAAAGGCTTAACACTATAAAAGGAGGAGAAGATCATTAGGCTAGGGGTGCAAGTATCGAATATCTAATGAAGTGTGAGATCTAGTATGCAGGTTATTAGCTTATGGTGTTGTGCTTGATCTGAACCAGGGATGAACCTTAGCGGTTGATGGAGGATAATATCTAATGATGGATCGGGATCTTAAGGCTTTAAATGAACTATCTTTATATGGTTTGATCATGTTTATTCTAGATCTGTATATTGACGCATGTGGTAAATATTATGATATGGGTATAACTGAAGTCTAGAATAGCTGCAGAATTATGAATTATTATTTGAAGATGTATACGCTGGTTGGCTTTGAGAAAAGTGCGTATACATGTAGGTTCGACACATGAAAGTGGCATATACCTTATAGAATATGTTTCGGTTGTTTCTGTTTGTTGTTGCAGAGTTCTGGGTTTGGTTTGGGTTCTGGTTACTGTATTCTGGTGATAGTATTCTGAATGATCAGATTGATGGGTTGTCAAAGTGATTGATTGATTTGGTTGTGGTTGGTTCAGAAAGTGATTGGTTGATGCAAATGTATTTGATGATTGAATTACAGTTATGATGTTGTTGATGGATCCAGTGTAAAAATTTATGAAACGTGGTCCTTGGAGGAAGAAAGAAGGTTGTATCCTTTTGTAGGTTGCAACCTATGTACTAGTAAACATATCATCTAGTACAAGAGTTAAGGGGTTGTAGCTCCCTTCCAGGAGAAGTTGGAGAATGAGAGAAGGTTGTAACCTTCTGTAGGTAGAAGCATGCGTACTGGTATAAGTCTGCACCAGTACAAAATTGTAAACATATTTTCTTATTATTAAACGAAGACAGAGACAAGAGCAGCAGGTGGTTTTCACCCACATTGGGTTTCCACCTTATATCTTGGTGTTCATGTGTGTTGCTTATGTGTGGTGCTTTATTCTGGTTTTACTGCATTGTCTAATAAATCTCTGATATATTGGTTAAAGTTCAATGCATGATAAATTGGGTAAATCAAAAGTTCTCCACATATACGTTGGCTGCCTTAAGTACAGTCGCGTATACACGCTTGTTCACTTAGCTAAAGTAGCATATACAAATATGTTTGGAAAATTAAATTATTGATCTGATAAATACTGATTCACCCCCCCTCTCAGTATTATTTCCAACAAAATGATTTCATCTAACAAGTTGTGTTCCTAAATGAAAATGATGCAACTCGTAGTACTGAAGTTCTAAATGAAAATTTTGATGTAGAATATGATACAAATAAATTGTTAAAAGAAATGATTGATGCTCAGTGTGATAGAGATGACTTAATGAATCAAGCACATAATATCAGCAACAGTAGTAGGTGTGAAGAACAACAAGAAAATGGCCTTTCCAAGAAGGTGATTAGAACTTGGGAAGAAATTTCTTTCAACAAAGATCGACATGGTTTGGGGTACATCAAAGAAAACAATTTTTAGGTTCCATAGTTCTCAAAATCAGTTCATTTTGTAAGTGCGGGTTTTCTAGAAAATACCTAGAATCTTGTTATGTGTAACCCTTGTAAGAGAAATGGTCATATGGAGAGTAAATGTTTTGAACTCCATCCTTGTCTTGATTGTAGGAAGACGAATAATCTATCAGAGAAATGTTGAATGTAGAAGAAGGCTAAAATAACAGTTAATTATGGTCGGACAAACCCTTGGAAATGGAATCTAGAATTAAAGAAGTTGTAGATGTCCTACAATCTAATTAAGATAGAGGTAAAGATAAAGTTTCTTGAAGAATTAAAAAGAGAAACACTCCTGCACCTTAAGGGGGGGGGGGGGGGGGGGGGTTTCAAAAATCAAAAATGCAAGATGATTGTCTCTCCTTTCAGTTAACAAAGGGGGAAAATGATAATGGAATTGAAGATGGTTTTTAGACTAAAAGTTTTGACAAACTCAAAAAATCTGCCAGTGGGCATCATCAAATCTGTTAGTGGGCATTGACATTTTCCAGTGGGAAAGTGATTGGGATGTTGATTGAGAGCATTTGTGGACATTCGTTTGTTCACTTGGATGGTCATTAAACTAAGCAAAGGACGGATGGATCCTTTTGCATTGTAGCTTGGTATTTTATTGAGTTGTTAAGCATTTTCAGAGTTGTATCATACTTGTAGCTAATTCACTTCTCTTGGTGTGCTCTCTTCATATTGGAGTTTTTCAACATCCAATTTTGGCGGCTTTTTAGGCAGTTCTTCATTGAGGATCAACTCAACAGTTTCAACAAGAAGACTTGGAGATGGTACTAGGTTCTTACTTTGGAATTATGATTGACAGGGGGGGGGGGGGGACATTAGTCTCACACTCTCATAAAACAATTAATAAGTCCAAAATAATAAATTATTAAACTTGGAATAATTTCTACCAATCTGTTGTAGAATGAGATTGTTCCACAAACTTAGGAGCTTGTTCAGGTCTAGTTGGTTGAGAGATTCTCTTCAATTGCTTAGGCTCCTAGATTGGTATGTGGTTGAGATATTTACTCAACCAAAGTGACTGTGTGTCCAAGATAGACGCACTATCTTGAGACATAATCTTGATGTATTTAAATGTATCATTATCATTCTTCATTAATACATTCAAGCTTGAGAAGTCTTTTCTCCCATGTCTCTTTCTCCTATTTTCAGTTTTTGTTTTTCTTAAATCCCTTTAGTATTCGTATTTTGTAGAGTAGCTTCCCCATTTAACCTCTAGTGGTAATTTTGCTAAAAATCAACATCCTTATGTCACCCTCTAAAGCCTCAACTAACTTATACTAAAATTGAAGAGATAATATGAAACCATTTATCCTTCATGTCAATTATCTTATGTTTATATATTACATACTTAATCATAGTATTACTCTCAATGAGTGAAAGTATGTTGTCTAAAAGAATGATTAAATAGATTGTATCGCTTTTGATTTTGGAGCTAAAATATATAAATTAATTCAAGATTTGTTCATTTTTTCTTCTTATTTATCTAGAAATGCAGCAACCCCAAATTTCACAACAATATAAAGTCATTGTAATCATAAATGTGTCATATATAAAATTATAATAAGTAATTTTCTTGAATTTAATAATTATAACCTTTGTTTTATTTGCATTCACTCACATTAAAACATAAAAATAAAAATAAATGTTTAATTTTTTTAATTAATTAAAAAGGCTACTTATATAATAACAATATTGCTCTCACACAAACATATATACGCACAACTAAATTCTTGCCAATGATAATAATAAACATTTTTCAATAAAATACACTACACATAACAAACATACATATATTATTATTGAATATATACATGCTCAACATCTAACAATATATAAATTTAATCTACCCGAAGTCACCAACAAGATCAATGTGGACATGACTAAATAATTCAGGTACGAGCCAAGAAGAAAAAAGCCACAAGTCCCAATGATGCCTAACATTGATAAGCAAATACCATGGGGCTTCTTCAACGGTGCTAGTCAAGGAGATCCGTCAAACTATGGAGTGGGGCAGTCTGTATTGAAATCAAAACTATCTGAAGTCATGTATACATGCTCAACATCTAACAATATATAAATTTAATCTGCCCGAAGTCACCAACAACATCAATGTGAACATGACTAAATAATTTAGGTACGAGTTAAAAAAGAAAAAGCCACAGGTCCCAATGATGCCTAACATTGATAAGCAAATACCATGGGGCTTCTTTGACGGTGCTAATCAAGGAGATCTGTCAAACTATGCAGTGGGGTAGTCTGTATTGAAATCAAAACTACCCGAAGTCATGTATACATGCTCAACATCTAACAATATATAAATTTAATTTGCCCGAAGTCACCAACAACATCAATGTGAACATGACTAAATAATTTAGGTACGAGCTAAAAAGAAAAAAGCCACAAGTCCCAATGATGCCTAACATTGATAAGCAAATAGCATGGGGCTTCCTTGACATTGCTAGTCAAGGAGATCCATCAAACTATGGAGTGGGGTTGTCTGTATTGAAATCAAAACTACCACTATCCACTACAGTATGCCCGAGGAAGAGGAACTAATACAAAGACTAAATTTACTAGGCTTTAGATTCTTTTATACACTGCTAGACATTTGGGCATGAACAAATTCAAGTTTATGGGGATTCAAAGCTTTTCATAGACTAGGCCAACAATAAAGTTAAGGTCAATATTCCCAATTTGAATCATATTTTGTGAGAAATATCAGCGAAAATGGCTTTCTTTGAATGGTCATCATTCACACACAGATACAAGGAATTGAACCAAAAAGTTGATAATCTCTCAAACTAAGCACTTCAACTTCCAACTAGCTCATTCAAACAATATGAATTATAAGACGACTAAAAAATCAATGGAATAGAATTCCATTTCTAAAAATCATATGGCAATTGATAAAATATATCTTTAAAGTATAAATCTAAAACTTTTAGGAAATAAAATCTCATTGTTTAGAGAGTATGAACTACACATAGAATCAAATTTTTGATTTACCAATTTAATCTATATAAACATACAACAGGATGTATATTTCCATAATAAAATAATTAAAAAAAATATGAAAAAATAATTAAGAAAAACAACCAACCATATATACACTAAAATGTACTCCAAATAATAACAATAAATTCTTCTACACTAAACAGGAAACACCAACATATTTATTATTCACCCTATACGGTCTCAACGTCCAACAATATACATTAAAGTATACGCTTTCACAAAGTACATAAGCATTATCCTTACACACTACTACTTCTTTTCCTAAATTTGACAATATTAATTGAAAAACATACACAAGACAACCTTGCTTAAATTATCTATGTATAAAATTCTATATCTACTATGCATTAATTAAAAAAGTTAACAGATTTTTCAGTTTATCTAAA
The DNA here is from genome assembly GCA_000404065.3 of Pinus taeda. NCBI lineage: Eukaryota > Viridiplantae > Streptophyta > Pinopsida > Pinales > Pinaceae > Pinus > Pinus taeda. The sequence continues at coordinate 36,451 of APFE031582047.1, forward strand.
GGTTTAGTTGGGTTGTTTATTAGGCATAATGTTTCGAAGTATCAGGTTTGTTTTGTGTTTTTTTCTTCGAATTGGGTGAAGTGTAGGCCTGAACCAGCCCTGATGGAAACCATATGCTCATCAGTAGAATGCTAAAATAAAATATAAAAGTCAATCAATCTTAATTTCACGAAAAAGTTAGAAGAGTAAATTCTGAATCCAAATAAAAAAATAAAAAAATTGGTTGAAATGTTTGGCAGTGTATCTCAGCGTTTAGTTGATTGCCTCCTTACCATCAGCTGTTGTATTTTTTCTGCCAAGTTTTCTAGATTAGATAAGTCGAATTCTCGTTGGACTTCATTTTCACCTTCGACTGATTTAAGGTGATGCGAGTAGCAGTCATGGAAATTCAGACTGACAAAGCGTTTGATGGGTTAATTACCTCATAAATTACTCCTCACAGAACTGTTGCTAATGTGGAAGCATTGAATGAATATGAATTGCCAACGTTGTTACAAAGTTGGACGAATTATCAAAATACCAGTGTTTCAGCTATTCGAACTTAAATCCATCAAGTCTGCGGTTGTAAATGGAAGAACAATAGCTTGTGGTGTTGCTGCTGCTGATGTAGTTTTTGAGGATGATCTCAGCACAGCAGATGACGCGACTGACTCTTCACATTATGCTCGTCTCTTGCAGTTCTGCATCAACAATAAAGCTCTGGGGGAAGGTAAGTACGTGCACGCTCAGATTATCAGTTTGGGAATGGAGTCGGACACCTTCTTGCTAAACAATCTTGTCAATATGTATAGTAAATGTGGTAATCTAGCGGAAGCACGCCAAGTGTTTGACCAAATGTCTGAACGAAACAGTGTCTCTTGGAATGCGGTTATTGCTGGTTATGTACAGCATGGGAATGGGTTTGGAAGTCTGACGCTCTTTTCGCAGATGCATCGGGAAGGAGCTAAGCCAACGCATTTTACTTTCGCCAGTGTTGTTAAAGCATGTGGGAACACATCATCTCTATCTCAGGCATTGCAGGTCCATGCCCATGTTGTTAAAAGTGGATTTGCTTCAGATGTTTTTGCAGAAAGTGCCTTCATTGACATGTATGCAAAATGTGGATATCTGGAAAATGCTCGCAAACTGTTTGACCAAATGCCTGAGCGAAATGCTGTTTCGTTGAATGCAATGATTGCAGGATATGCTCAGCATGGGTATGTGGAGGATGCCGTTGATCTGTTTATGGAATTTCAGCGAACGGGGATGAAGCCGACAGAGTTCACCTATGCGAGTGTTCTCAATGGATTCTCTAGATCAACGGCTCCTGAACAGGGCAAGCAGGTTCATTCTCTCATTGTTAAATCTATGATTGAATCAAATGTTTTTGTGGGTAATGCTCTTGTTGATATGTATGGAAAATGTTTGTGCATTGAGGATGCCTGCAACGTGTTTGACAGAATGCCTGAACGAGATGTGGTTTCATGGAATTCAATGATTGCAGCATGTGCTCATAATGAATGCTGGGAATATGCCCTGGATCTGTTTCTTCATATGCCACTCGTAGGAGTCAGACATAATCAAACAACCTTCACCAGTATTCTCAAGGTATGTGCCAGCATAACGGCTTTGGAACAGGGAAAGCAGGTGCATGCCAAAGCCATCAAAATGGGTTTTGGCTTGGATGGTTTTGTGGGTAGTGCCCTTGTAGACATGTATGCAAAATGTGAGAACATATCTGATGCACGCAATTTATTTGACAGAATGTCTAAACAGAACATTGTCTTGTGGAATGCAATTATTGCAGGATACTCTGCGGGGGGTGAAGCTCCAAAACAATGTCAGGAGGCTCTGGTGCTTTTCCAGGAAATGCAAAATGCACGCGTGGGATCAAATGGGTTTACGTTTGCCAGTATCCTCAAGGCTTGTGCCAATCTTCAAGCCGCAGAAATTGGCAAGCTGGTGCACACCCATGTCACCAAAGCTGGATTTCATTATGATATGATTGTAGGTTGTGCACTTATTGGTATGTATATAAAATGTGGAAGCATAGAATGTGCATGTAAAGTCTTCCAAAGAATGCCTGAACAAAGTTCCATTTCATGGAATACAATGATTGCTGGATATGCTCAACGTGGTCAGGACAAGGAGGCTTTTGAACTTTTTTCCCAAATGCCACATCGAGATTTGGTCTCATGGAATTCTGTGATCACAATGTATGCACAGAACGGGCATGGCGAGGAGGCTTTGAGACTGTACCAGCACATGCGGCAAGTTGGGATGAAACCTGATGAATTTACCTTTGTTATTGTTGTCAGTGCTTGTACTAAGTTAGCATCTTTGGAGCAGAGCAAGAAGGTCCATGCCCATGTAATTAAATATGGATTTCAATCAGAAATTTTTATTGGAAATACCCTAATTGACATGTATGCAAAATGTGGGAGCATAGAAGACTCAATCAAAATATTTGACAGAATGTATAGACGAAATGTAGTCTCATGGACCGCATTGATTTTAGGCTATGCTCATCACGGGCATTGCAAAGAAGCCCTTAATCTTTTTGAAAGAATGCAACAAGAGGGCATTAAACCTGACCATGTCACGTTTGTCGGTCTTCTTTCTGCATGTAGCCATGCAGGACTAGTGGACGAAGGTCACTACTACTTTGATTCCATGAGTCGGGATCATGGAATTGAACCAAGAGATGATCACTATGCCTGCTTGGTAGATCTTCATGGTCGTGCTGGGCATCTGAATGAGGCAGAAAATATTATCCATGGAATGAAATGTAAGCCAAATGCTTTAGTGTGGCGCACTCTACTCAGTGCTTGCAGGATGCATGGAAATTTGCAGCTTGGAAAGCAGGCAGCTGAGCATGTTCTTGAGTTTGAACCAGAGGACTCTGCAGCATATGTGCTCTTAGCAAACCTCCATGCAGAGGCTGGCAGGTGGGATTATGTGGCCACAACAAGAAAATTGATGAAAGAAAGAAGGGTGAGAAAGAACCCGGGACATAGCTGGATTGAACTCAGGAATAGGGCGCATGTATTCCTTATGGGGGACAGACTGCATCCACAAACAGAAGAGATATATGAAAAGCTAAACATTTTGAGTATTGAGATGCAGGAGGCAGGATATGTCTTAGATACAAAGTACGTGCTACAGGATGTAGAGCAGGAGGAGAAAGAACATTCTATTAGTCACCACAGTGAGAAGCTTGCAATTGCTTTTGGGTTGATCAACACACCCAATGGAACACCTATTCGAATCATCAAGAATCTTCGTGTATGTAATGATTGCCACACTGCGATAAAATTCATCTCCAAGATTGTTGAACGAGAAATCATTATGAGGGATGCCAGTTATTTCCACCATTTTAAGAATGGGCTGTGTTCATGTGGGGACTATTGGTGATGCCAAGTAAAATTACATAAGATATCCTACTATTGGACCTAGCTTGACGTGTTATGTTTTGGTTGTGATTTAAAACATCTTTTTGTGGAAGAGCCCTGAGAGGTACAAGTAGCTAAAATGCACATCATTTGCTTAAAGAAATGTCTCATGTTTCTGATCTCTAACATGATTTTTAAACATGTCTTTATTCTCAGATGAAATTCACACTCCTGATTAATTAAGTAATTGAGAAATCTTTGAAAACAATTTCACGCATTTTTTTACTAAATTATCAATCCATTGTTAAATGCTAACCTTGCAAAAGGTCTCTAAAACCAAGAATGTTTCCCCTGTTATGCCTAGGTTGAGGCTTATTATATTGCAAACCCCAAACGGCTTTAAATTTGGAAAGAAAAACTTAACTTCTCTAAAAAGTGTGGAACTTGAACAAGAGTTTCTTAGACATGCTTCAAGTGATAGTGGTTGATCTTGATATAGAAATGGGGCCATGCAACAAATACTTAAAAACCATCAAGGAGTGGTATCTACAATCCAATTTTGACAGTGACCTGCATTAGGGAATCTAATAGCTGCTTGAAGGTTGTGTTTCATCACACGAGTCTCTGCAGATTGGAGTCTCCTTGACACCAGTATGACATATAAACTTGACACTAGAGCATTCCATGTTCTGAGGGAAAATGTAACCAACATGGGAGTACTTTCATATCTAGTGAAATGGCATAACTAAAAGCATGGTTGCCAAGAGACGGTGGTATGGGTATAGGTATGGGTATGCCATTTTTGAAATCTGGGTACGGGAGATGTGGAGATGTTAATGAAAGTTTTAAATATAAATACAAATTGAAATCTGAAATTTTAAAATAATAAAATCATAAAATGATGTACAATGAACATTGAACAATGTTCGAAATTGAAATTACAATGCAAATTTCCAACTACTAGTCAGAATATTAATTTATTATATTCTACGAGTCATGACTATTACAAACAAGACTCAAAAAACAAAAGATAATATGCTGAGAAACAAAAGTAACAAAACTAATAGTAACTCAGAACTGCAATATCCTAAGTAGACATTTCAGCATTCAACTTTTCAAGCCAAAAGTCAGGTATCCATCTCAATATCTGCTTCATCCTGTTTGAATTCACTCGCAATCTCTGATTATTCTAAGTCCTTCCTCAACATGATCTCCAAGAACTCGTCATTCCATCTCTAGCTGACGATCATTTGTAATGGAAGGTGGATCAATGAGGAAATCTGATTCTATCTTTTCACACATAAGTGACATCATCTTTGAATTTGTCCAATCTATTAGGACATTCCTTGTA
>APFE031582056.1:2272-39308 GCA_000404065.3 Pinus taeda
AAAAGACAGACATGAGCCATTACATGATTTTTTTGTTTTTAAGTTTGTTAGTAATTGATGAATTATAGCCACAAGCATAAGGGTTTTCTAAAGATAAGTAATCAAATAATTTGTTTTTCTTTCAAAAGAGGGATTGTAGTTTGTTCTAAGAGTTGGATGGAACACTTCTATTGTATGTGTACATGTGATTTTGACAAGATTGTATTTTACGTTTTTAGAAAGTTGCCATTATTGTATCAATTGTATGCTCTCTTTATTTATTGAAAAAATTGTGGTAAACGTTTAATGTGTTTTGCAATGGTTAAGGTAAATTGATTAGAATGTATCATGAAGGTGACCTTCCCTTTAGGTATGTTCTCATGCCACATGGCATTTTCCTTATTGTGAAGTTTATGTACCAATGGAACATTGCACGCATTGAGATAATTTATTCAATGACCATCAGTGTGCTTTGTTTGTTCACTTATTAAAAAAATATCATTTTCAATTTTATTGAAATTTTGTTTGAATGTATCCACAAATTGCACTTAAATATATGTTAAGAAACTTAACAATAACCCCAAATCGAAGCTTAATGCCAAACTTAAATTGAAATAATGCATATGTGTTGTTGAATCCATAGCCATTGATGCCAAGGCCATTTGACGTGACCATTGTCGTTGTTCTCCTTGGGATGATGTTCAAAGTGGCTTTATGGTCCATTAAATATTTCATGTAGATATCCACTCATGACTTTTATTTAAACCAAGGGTAACTAATCACTAGATCTCTTCATTTTTGCTTTATAACAACCACAGTGTGCAATTCAATCACATTTGTACTACAAATGTTCAAATTAAGTTGGATCCACAATGGTAGCAATAAGGAATCATTGAACCTTTATTTTCAAGATATAACCAATAACAAGGTTTGGTTTGTATATTTTGACCAAAGCATTGAGTAAAAGCATTACATATCATCTTAAAATAGTGATGAAACATAGATTCTTTTTCTTTTTCCTTCTTATCCATAGTTTTCGAAGCTAATTTTATTGAATGCTCACCTCATATTTACATCTTATCAAAACATTGTAGTCACCAATTATACAACCAAAAAGGCCATTGTGTGACTTATGTTGGTTTAGGAACTATGGCCTGCCTCTTGACATTTTATTTGTTAATAATCTCATTAAGGCTGATCAGGTCAACTCAAGAGAAACATAGATTTCGTCCTACCTTTTGTTTATTTAAAAATATGAGTTCATGGCCAAAGAAAGTGGAATTCTTTTCCTTGGGCCACTTAGCTTGAGATTGGCAAATCTCTTGGGTTTTCAAATGTAATTTGACACTAAGATTTCACAACTTATTGATTTGATGATGCATAATCAATGCCTATTAGAGGTGAAATTTTATCGTTACATTTTTACATATCAAATTATTTTAATTTATAATTAGTTTATAGTCACTAGCCTAGATCCATCTTAAATCTGAATCTACCAAGGGCCGAGAGGGATCAAGTCTGGAGTTAATATGAATCTAAGTTGGTACTGTTATTACCCCAAGAAACTCTCCTAGGTTGCAGCTCGGAGATGCTCGGGAACATTAAAAACTCAACATGATGTTGGAAATGGATGAATGGAAGGAATGATGCTTGTTCAAGCCAGATAACTGCTCCTACTTTGCTTGAATCCTGACATGCGTGAACACCCCCAGACTACAAGGCTTTAGACCTCCAATTACTCACAGTTTAAGGATTGGGTGAATATGGGGAACACTGACCAGACCAGCAGTTGCACAAGGCCCTGTGATGACCAGCTGCAACCAGTAAAGAAGTCTGCAAATCTATTCCCTAATGCATAGATAGGATGACAACTCTCTGGCACTAAGTAAAAAGAAACCTGAATATAACATTCACTAATACATAACATTTTAACACAGAGGTAGGATGACAGCTCCTCTGATGCTAAACATCAAGAGTTCAAGGAAACTGCATAACAGACACAGACTAGAACAGAGTAGAGATGGAGAGTGATCAATTTACAGCAAAAGAAGCTTGTATTAGCTGAAAATGAAGACGAGACACTGCAAGTATCGAAGTCTCCAGAAGTTGAACCTTACATCAAAACAACAACCATCATCCCTACTTACATCTTGTTTCTGGATATATATAGAGTTTGAATACAAAGGCACTCGACCATTCTAAGTATGGAGGGGTCATAATTGACCACCAACCGCTTTAATTGCCTGATGGAGTTTCTGGTGTAATTTGCCTGCTTCAGTGAACAAATCTGATCTTCTCAGGTGCTCTGTTGTCCTTCTCGGGCAGGTGGAGTGTTGTATGGAAGAAGTTCCATAATTGTTAAATGCGCTGATCTGCTCGAGGCACGTCCTTTTCCTTATCGGCCATCCTGTTTGTTGGACGTGGTTGTTGAGGAATTAATGCGTCGCGTACTGGTAACATGCCACCTTTGTCCTTTCAGGAGTATGGAAGGGTCAGGGTGAGAGGATTGCATGGCGGACTTATGAGCAAGGCAGAGGAGAGACATTAGCCATTGGATCAAATGAGTAGAGGGCAGAGATTGCTCGACGGGAGGCATCGGGAAGAAGCGAGAGCAGACAATAGTCAGCCGTTGGATCTTGGGCGGGCAGATCCAACGATCATCGTGCAGAAGAGATGTGTGGAGTTTAAAGGGTGGGGGCGGAGGATGGGTGGTAAGTGGTATTACCCGCACCACCATTGACAATCGGGCGGTAATCGTACAATGGTGCATGATCCCATTCAAAGCATGACGCGTGGCGGTGGGGACCGGGCGAAATCGCCCTTCATCGAGACTTAACACATGGTCGGTTTGTAGGTGCGGGAAAAGCGAACGCCGTCCGATAGCAGTGGAGATGATCGGACGGCGGGGAAACAACCTGCAAGTTATGTGTGGCGGGGGACCATTGGATCGGGGTGCGGCGATCAACGACTGCGATCAAAAGACGACGATGGGTTACGGTGAAGGTTTTATGGAGGCGTGTAGAAGTGTGGGCGTGGGTTTTTAAAGGTTTTGTGTATTGACGCTTGGGGCTTCGAAAAGGGCCTTTAATATGATTTTCAACAAACAGCACGGGAAGTCGAGACAAAAAGAGGGTGAGGGGGTTAGAGGAAAAGGTGAGGGCAACCACCGTAAGCTTTTCCTTGAGCACGACCAAGGACCAAGTTGGCCTCTAGCTTTAGAGAATATAGCAAAGCGAACAGGTACTCTGATATACCATAACAGATTTCCCCAAGCCTTTAAATAGGCTTCATCACAACAAATACCATGGGATATGTAGTACGATGAGTTTGTAAAACACCATTGATAAACCCATCAAATGGATAACTCAAACTTATATATAATTATTATTTTTTACTTTTAATTTTTTTTATACTCTATTAGTCAACATTACATTACACATTACATAATGTTTTTACAATATTTGCTGATATATTGGGTTTGTAGAGTGCCTCTCAATGCAATAAATTTTTCATTTCAAATGAAAAGTGCTAATCATACATATTTTAGAAATAAATAAGAAGATTTTTTATTTTTTTTTATTTTTATTTTTAATTAGAAACCATCTAAAATTTGCACGAGTCTTCTTTTGACATGTATACATTGACATAAAAAAGTTGAATTACCAGATTTCTGTGTGTTGTCGCATTTATATTATTCTATTAGAAATAAAATAAAAATTCAGCATAAGTTTATATTAAATTTTTAAGTTAAAAAAATAGTGATCGTAAGCGATAATCACCACTTTTTTTAATGAGAAAACAAAATAATAAAATAAATATTATTATTAAATGTTAAATAAATTATATAATAATGCAACATATTTAAATTCCATACTATGATATTTTGTAGTAACCATAAACTATCTAATATTTTAAATTGTTGATATGTTTACAAGTCATAGCATATTCTCTGACAAAGATTTAAACACACATATATTTTTATTTTTAGTTATATTAAGATTAATTTCTTTAGATTAAGAACATTTGTTTAATTATCAAATGCCTTTTTAGAAAGTTTATATGCTAATACAGTTAGCTTAAAGAAGATATCAAACAAGATATGATCATATCTAAAGAACAACAAAATCATTGAGTTATTATTTGATCTACGAGGTGGGATGAGAGAAATTGATATTATGGATCTAAAAATCATCATTGAACAATCCAATTGTTAAGCTAAACTCTTCACAAATTTGCAACTCATCAATGTTCATGTTCACTATTATTCTAATTAAGTTTACATTGCCTTATGTTTTACCACATTGTTGCTACTTTACCTAGACTAAAAGAGAAAGAAATATGATGGTTGTTAAAGAAAAATCTTGAAATCCCCCAACCCCAATTAGCTATGGGTTCCCCCTTAATGCTCTATATTGAAAAACTCAAGGCTTCTATTGTTGATCTCCACGAGAGTAATCTTACTTCGCACTTTAATTGTCATTGTATTCTTTAGACTTTCATAGCAAAACTGAATTTGATAGAATTCCTACAAAGGATAAAACACATTACTAAAGAAGATTATATCACTCCAAACCAACCATAACCCCAACAAATGGTTGTGGGAAGAGCATAGTGTTTTGCTACAATCTTGTCATTTGTCTACTTTTATAAAGCCTCCTCAATTGACTTCCCTTCCAAAGATCCTTTCCCATTAAAAAATGCCTTTAATTTCATCCATATTCTCTTCATAAAGTGATAATGTACCAAAAGATGGCAAGTAGCCTTATTATAGTTTTTGCACATGGCACAAAAACACGAATCTTATCACCCTATTCTCATGAAATTTCCTAGGGAAAAAAATTGTTTAATAGAGATAACTACATCAACAACTTGGTCTTGAGAGGGACCTTCACCTTCCAAAGCCTTTGGACTACCTCCATTTGGGCTCTTTCCCCCACCCTTATAAAAACATAGCAGTATAACTAGTGCAAGCATTATACCTACCCTTCATTTCCTTTTTTTTACCACACCAACATGCCATCCTCATCTTGTCCCTTGATGAAAAATGAGCTTAATTTATGAATGAACTCTTTCCATTCCCTTGCTTGCTCACCTTCTAGACCCATGTTTGTTGTGTTTTTCCACCCTACTTGCAATAGCAATGCATGAGTGGGATTATGTGCAACATTGTTGTTCTAATTGAGGGTGTTCAATAACTTCGCTGTTAAATTATACATACCTCCACTACCTATCTGGATTGACTCCAACCATGACTCCTCCTCCATTAGCTATTCTCCATGTTAACTAATTACCAACTAGAGAAAAAAGATAAAACCAAAACCTTCAAAAAAATAAATGAATTTGCAAATATTTTGGATAAATCCTTTATCCAATATTTTTTGCAAGTATTCTTTATTGTAAGTAGATTAATATATTTTTGAATCATCATCTCTTGCCACAAATTTTTTTTCATTATAAATATCTTAAAAAAATGATATATATTTTCTTTAACCTCATTCTCTAATCTTCTAAGCATAATCAAACTATTTCACTAAACAATTTTTTAACCAAATTATAGTAAACTAAATACCTTGTTTTTAATTCTTATATTATCTATCTCTTATAAAATAATTCACACATAAAAAAAGTTCACACTTAAAAAAGATATATATATATATTATATAATTTCCTTTCCAGGTGTGAATCATTTAAATCTCCTAACAAAGCTTTGTTCCCTTTCATCCAAAGTCAAGGAAAGCTGTGTTCCATGATGCTCCAAGGAAAGCAAAGTCAATTAAATGCTTCACCTCTCCCTAAAAAAACCAACATTAAAGACAAATTTTATGGCGGTTTGATACAAAGTTGATGCGTAGGCCACTGTCTCACCTTTGTTCCGTCAACATCTAGAATGTGTCCCGTTCCAATTTTTTTGAATTTGGGTCCCATTAAGCATCAACTTTGTCCCCTCCTAAGTATAGGAGGAGTTAGCTTCTCACTTTAATAATTATGAAAAGTGGATGAGGTAGATACTCCCTTTATGAGAAATGGATGCCTCCAGGGGAGTGTTTCTATGGAATTTTTTTTTAATATTTTTTTTTTGAAAATTTGAGGGAGATTTATTTGAAGTGATTATTTTAATGGTTTATTAGTTAAGTTTAACTTGGAGAATTGACTATTGACTATTAGTAATTCATTAATTAAACTAATTTTTAAACTTGAAATTTATATTTTAAAAATTTTAACAATAATTTTTTTCTACTTTCATTTATATTAAAAAATAGTTTTATAAATAAATTGATGAACTTGTGATTTAAATTTTTATAATAAACTTTTCCTTTTACTACATTATAATAAACTCTACTTAAAATAAAAGTTAGTTTTTGATATTAACTTATAGTGTTGAAATTAAATTACTTATTTATGTGTTTATATAGTAATTTTTTCCCATAAATAAATTGATGGATCTCGTAAAAAAAAATTGATGAAATTTGTTATTTTAAAATGTTAAGTAACAGTTTTTCTATTTTTATTATATTTAGTTTTTCCATTTTTATATTTATAAATGAAATTTATTTAAAATAAAATTAGTGTCCTGAAATGAAATATTCAAATTTTAATAGATGATAAAAAAGATATTTATCTAATTTTTTATATTATTTAATTTTGATTATTTTTTCAAAGGAAACTCTTACTTTCTCATGATTCAACCTTGGTTATAAAGTTTAACCTCAAAGGGATTAATAGAGTTGAATCTAGGACACCTCTAACTTTAAGGGATAGATATGAGGATTTATATCTAGCCCATAATCACTTAAACTAAGTCTTGAAGTCATTTAAACTTGATCATTTGGAATATATGAATTCGACTTTCTTGTTTACTTTTATCATATAATTTTGTTTTTTAATTAATTGTTTTTGTTTAATCCTTATCATGTGAAATATAAGAGATTTACATTAAATTTGAAATATATTATCTTTTCATTATGAGTAGAAACCGTTTTTGCAATGCTCTTATAGAAAAACGTATCAAAACACACAAATTCTAGATATAGTAAACATTTTTTTGTAAGCTAAGTGGTCAAACCTTTCATTAATCAAAATATGTTACAATATCTTGCCCATAACTAAGATGTGGTAATTGGTTGCAACCTTCTCTATGGGAAACGACGTTTGTTGATCATCTGTAAATAGAGTAACTGATCCAAAATTTTAACAATACCAAAAATTCTAATCTCACAAAGGAGTTTATATCAACATCAAAACATAAAACTAAAACTAAATGCATCATAAGACTAATATTTTGATTATTTCACAGGGGCTAGATCTCTTTCGCTTAGTCCTGGAGGGACTGAAGTAGTAATGCAAGGGATGTGTTGCTCAATTCTAGGTAACTAACTGTCCATCTACTCCATGTAGAATCTCATGTTTTGTTGCTCTCTCTTCACATCTGCTAGGTTGGTGAAAATAGTATACTGATATGCTTTCCTCTCCATTAGGATTATGCCCATTAAAGACTTCATTTTCCAATATATAAAAGGGGTTGAAAATATTACTTCCTTTGCCCCTGGTGCATCCAGGATCTGATACCAGTTGCCCAAACTCCTCCACCAACTCTGAATCAAACATAGATTGTTTGTCTCTTGTTACCATCTCCTCCAAATTATGCGGTTCATTGTGAAAATCAGCAGAGGTGGTTTCATGGAAGGCTTACACAACCTCACTAGCTTATTTTTTGTCTTAGTTGTGCCCCTGTGGGCCTCGACCTCCTCCTCGCTAGACTGTGCTTGGTCCTAGTTATGCCCCTGTGAGCCCTGACCTCCTCCTCCACCCCTTCAGCAAAAAATTCGTTGGTGTTGCACCGTGTCCCTCCAATCATTGTGAACCTTTGTATCCCCCGACCTTAGCACACAAATATTTACTCCCATGTTGATAAGATTTCACACCTCATCAAATAATAGTCATCCACTGGTTTGAGCATTGATATATCCCCCTCACAGACACTGGGTAATCCCCACCGAAACACCAGACCTAGTGAGCCAAAAGGTGCAACCCAATTCTGCCACTATCTTCTTCTAGTTATTATTTTCTTTGACTCCTAAAGGGTCCATAGAATCGTGACACACCTCCATAATAATAGTAAGAAATAAAGCTTTCAGCACACTACCTTTACAAAAGCCACAAGGTGGGATTGTTATGACGAATACCACTGCACAACTCAACACTTCATAATAACTCACAAACACAACAATAGTAAAGGCTAAACCTGTAAAAGCACGACTCCTCTCAATAGCCCAAGGATTAACCCCACCCACAAAAATAAGCCACAAAGCAATATGGTCCAGGAGGCTGGTAGATTAACAATTCCTAGGGGATTTTATAAGACTCGAGAATTCCAAAGGCCGAAGAAAAGGACCTAATGCCTCAAGATGAACACTTGAGTGTTGGATTCCAACACAATACCAACTAAAAACAACCATACCTAGGCTCTTCTTCTGTGTCTCAAGAAAAACCCCCTCCCCTTTACAATTCAATCTTGATAAGAGCTAGTTGACCCAAACATTGACCAAATAAATGTAGGACTAGGAAATTACCCCACTGAAACTAGCAATGGAGAAGCTAAAAGATCATGCATAAGCCCAGACATAAAAATTTCAGACAGTGAAATAAAAACTTAGGCAAGGCAAAGAGATTAATACCCATATGGAGGCATACCTAGGAGGCTGCATGCAGAGAAGGAGACATTGACTCCTAGATCCAAACATGAGAGATTGTCTCAAAAACAAAGTTGCTGAAATATGATTAAACATTAATATAAATAGAAAAAAACAAAACTATTATCTTAAGTAAAAACACCCATGGTCATATGTCACATGTTAGTTACTAGTTTGAACTTCAAAGAGATAATAACAATAATAAACATATGATTGAAGCTTAACTATAGATACGCTAAGAAGTATTCATATTAGAATTAGGGAAGGTTTATCATCGTTAACTAGGGGGAGGCCCTAACTATTTATTAAGGGATCTACATCATTTAGTTCCATTTACTCTTTGCTAATAGTGGGAAGCTTAGGAGGATTAGTCCATTCAAAAATAGCCAGGGCCAACATCGAACATTGTTTGCAATGCCAAGAGGTGGTGGGGGACAAACGCCTCATGTTGTCATGCCCCACAAACACATGTTTATTGGATAGATGGTGGAGCCTAGTTTCACCTTTGTTAGAACTTGTTGAAGTTGTCTAGGATGAGCTAGATGGTTATCTATCCATGGTGTAGTATGGATCACCCAAAGAAATTTTAAATAATATTTGATAGAGCTATTTAGGTAGATGCTTTGATATATTTGGTTTTTGAGGAGAAATTTCCATGCCTTTTTCCCTTTTATAAATCGAATTATCGTTTTCCACATGATCAAGGTTAGAGATTGCGCTTGGAGGTGAATTTTCATAGTACCGAACCATCCAAATTAAGTGCAACATAGCTCCCATTTAATTCTATGAAATCCCTTATTTTTATCATTTTCTTTTCTTTAGAGAGTTTCTAAGCACCTTTAAGCAATATAGAGAATTTCTAAGCAATTAGAGCTTTGAGTATATAAGAATAAAATGCTACTCCATTTAGTTATAGACTTTCTTGAAGTGAATTTTGAGAAAGAATCTAAGCTGATAGGACAAACCCATTACATGTATTTCCACACTCTAATAACATTTTCCATAATGCATCACCCAAGAATTAAACTCGTATGTCCTAGATGAATAATATTTTCTAAAATATGCTTATTTTACAACATGAGTACCTTGCCCAAGATCTTGTAGGAGATGTTTAGTAGAGTTACAGACTCCCAAGTTGTGATTAATTTTGGATCTCTTGGCTTTAGGATGAAGTTAATGAATATATTTTTTTTTGATGCCCGAAGGTATTGAGAACTAGATTGGCTAGTGGTGTCAAAAAGTGGTCATGCATACTAAGTGCATCGAATGACCCCTATAAGAGTCAAAGTAAAAGGAGTCCTACTTAAATAAAAAGACTATGTCAAGTCGGTAATATATTATTTCTAACCCCTTCCTAAATTTCACTTGATGTCAAGAGATTTGATCCCTCTCACACTTGGTAGATCCAAAGTTAAGATGGATCTAGGTTGGTTTAATTTCCTCCTTTAAATAGGCTATATTCCACATTAATACCATGGGTCATTTTTATTTTTATAAGGCTATTTTTATTTTTATTTTATTTTGTCTGAGTTAAAATGTTTACATTACATTACGTTACAACGTCTTTATCACATTGGGCCAAAGAGTACCTCTCAGCTTAATGAAACCCCAATAATGATTTAAGAACATAAAATCCATATTAATCACTTAAAAAAACTAAATTTATTTTTATCTGCACAATAAGTAAGACCTATAAACCAAAATACAATATATGAATTTAATAATAAAGCCAATAAAATCAAAAAGTTATTTTTTTTTAAATTTCAAACATAAAAAAATAAATAAACTCTTACTAATGTTATATCTTCTTAAATACCACATCTCAATAAGGTTCTCAATCTCAAGATGGAAGGAGCAGGAGGGTTACTCTATGGCACAATAAGACCTTGGTCATATGACAAATAATTAAGTAGAAATAAATGATATCTACCAAAACTAATATTATTAAAAATTAAATTTAAATTGTAAAAATTAATAACAATTTCAATCCCACCACTCAACATAAACCCAATCAAACAAAAAAATAAATTCAAATATTAAATATTTTAAATCTATAATCAATTATTTTATAATTATAATATTTTCCTAGTAATTCCATGAAAAAGTGTACCCATACAAATATATATATATATATATATATTATATATATATATAATATATATAATATATATATAGATAATTATAATGATAATTATAATTTCGAGCCATCATTCAATCACATGTATAATTGATCCTACAAAATTGAATTGCGACAGTTCAGTGCAGGTGGTGTTATAGTTGATATCAACATTGTTCCCTTTCACAACTTTGTTCCCTTTCATTCAAATCCAAATTGATTTCCAATTCCATGACAGTGAGAGCAAAGCCAAGTCAATTCAATGCTTTACCTCTTCCTAAAGAACCAAATTGAAAACGAAGTTTACTGTGTGAAATGAAAGTTGGCCCATTTTCAAGTATTCAAAGTTGATGTGGAGGTGCCCTTAGTTACTTTTGGAATTTGGGTTATTATACATCATCTTTGTCCACTACTTTCTTACTAGAGGAGGTAGGTTCTCGCTTTAATAATTAACATCTCCATCATCTATATTTATGCATGTTGTTAATGCATCCAATCCAGCTTGCATCTGTTGCACAGCTTCCATTACTTTAGCGTTTGCAACAGACCATCCTCTTCCACCACGTCCTCGTCCTCTTCCAACTCTGAAAACCATAGTAACTTTCCTTCTCCTGCTTCTGATATTCAATTCAATGTCAGCTGGTTGCTTTGATACCACTAATGGTGGCCTAGGTGTAGGCGATATGGACAAACGACTGAAGCCTGATATAATTTCTTCTAATTCTGGCTGAATTCCTCTTTTTGCTTCAATAGGTGTATCATTCATCTATTGTTAGATGACAACTTCATGATTTTTCTCTCTGATCACTCCAACCCTTGTTATCAGTGCTTTAATGCAATAGGTCTGTTTTCCCCTTTCTCGACCTATAATTCCATAGGAATTATAGAAATAAACTATCGTTCTTGTAAACAGAGGGAAATGTGTTTTAAAATGCAAAATACACAGGCGTAGGCCTTTGTTCGCAAAGGAATGGAAATACACAATTGGCGCCATAATACCACTATAGTGTTAATTCGAAAGAATTACACTATTGGCGCTTTAATTTCAAGAATTGTATTTAACACAATTAACACTATCGGCAGTTTATAATCGCTGTCGGCGATTCCACATGGAACAGAGCACTAACATAACGCTCCAATCACCCCGATGTGATAGTACGTGGACTATCGGAAATTGCTATTGGCGATTCCAACACTCTAATGATAGGCTCCTTTCGTTCCAGTCTGGCGATGCGATAACAATCACGGACCCAATAACCTTTTGACTCTTCTCTATAGTGTTTCGGGTCCGCGCTGTCGAAGTTTCGGACTTCGGCGGTTCCAAAGGTCCTTCCCACTCCACTTGTGGTATTGTGATGCGATAATGGTTCGAACCGGATACGGGAATGAACCAGATCTTATAAATTTTAAGTCCAGAACTTCGTTCAGCTAAGTAATTACATGGGTTTTCCTGTGTAAAATAGAGTTTTTGCTTGGAAGCTCAACAATTCATGTAAGAGGAAATAGATGCACCGATATATGGAAAACAACCCAATAGGCCTAAGCTTAAGTGTGAATTGGGAAACAAAGGAATCACCATTAATAAAACACAGAATATAACAGAACCGGAACTGATACACGCATAAAATTAACAGTTTAATAGAGAACCATCAATCAGATGCACAGAAAGAATTTTTGCAGATGATAATGACTCCGAGCTTGACTCCTCTAGAGTGTCCCGTTATTTCATTTTATAAATAACAGATAATCCCTCTCGGTCCTTATCCCATACAAAAGCATGCCTTTTACATATAGAGCGATTTAAAGCAATTATGCATAAAGCTTATTACAACTTATCCATAATCGATTATTTACAGCATCATTTTATTCTTATTTCTATCCTTATATTAAACTAGAAAAGCATGGAAATTGCTGGCTAAAGGACCCCACTCCTTTGCCTGTAGATTTTTTTTTTTTTTGGAATAAGTTTGAAAATTTTCCCTCTAAGTCAATGCTCCTGCATCAATGTGTCAAATGACTATAAGTGAACCAGAAAGAGCAGATCATTTCTGAGGAGGAAAAGAAAGAATGAGATCGGAATTGATGAGGAGTGTGAATGTGCGAGAATAAAAGAATGTGCCTCTAGATCCAATCAGAAAATGTGATGAAAGGCAATTAAGATTGGATCAACAAATCCAAGGGGGATTTGTCTCCAACAAGTTGGTTCTTGCAAATTTGAGGGGATTGGTGTCTCTTGCAAGTTGGTTCTTACAGATATGATGGGATTGGTGTCTCTTAAGAGTTTTCACTTGCAATGTGAGGGGATTGGTGTCTCCAGTAGGTTACTTCCTACTTCAATCAAATAATTAAAACAAGTTTTGTGGTTTTATCTTAGATGGGTTTCCACATATATCTTGTGTTCCATGCTCTCATGTGACTAGTGTAATATATTTTAATTGAATGTTTTAACTAGTGTAAATTTGTATTATATCGATTCACCCCCCTACCCTCTCAATATAATTGTGAATCTAATAGCCTTTTGATGCATTTTCCCATTTTAGCAGTCTATTGAATTAATGATTGAGTATGGTTGTTTCTTATTTATTTCATTACACATTATATTGATGTATTATGTTCAAGTGAGTTGTGATCCAATACAAATCCAACACTTATATAGAAATCACAATTTGTATTGAAATTTAGATGGCGATTTTTTATATATAATGATGTTTTTTTTTTCCTCAAAAGTTCAACACATTGTTGGTAAAATCTCTCTCTCTCTCTCTCTCTCTCTCTCTCTCTCTATTTATATAATATATATTATATATATAATATACAATGACATACATGAGCCATTTCATGATTTTTTTTGTTTTTAAGTTTGTCAGTAATTGATGAATCATAGCCACAAGCATAACGGTTTTCTAAAGACAAGTAATCAAATAATTTATTTTTCTTTCGAAAGAGGGATTGTAATTTTTTCTAAGATTTGGATGGAACACTTCTACAGTATGTGTACATGTGATTTTGACAAGATTGTATTTTACGTTTTTAGAAAGTTGCCATTATTGTATCAATTGTATGCTCTCTTTATTTATTGAAAAAATTGTGGTAAAAGTTTAATGTGTTTTGCAATGGTTAAGGTAAATTGATTAGAATGTATCATGAAGGTGACCTTCCCTTTGGGTATGTTTTCATGCCACATGGCATTTTCCTTACTGTGAAGTTTATGTACCAATGGAACATTGCACGTATTGAGATAATTTATTCAATGACCATCAATGTGCTTTGTTTGTTCACTTATTAAAAAAATATCATTTTCAATTTTATTGAAATTTTGTTTGAATGTATCCACAAATTTCACTTGAATATATGTTAAGAAACTTAACAATAACCTCAAATCGAAGCTTAATGCCAAACTTAAATTGAAATAATGCATATGTGTTTTTGAATCCATAGCCATTGATGCCAAGGCCATTTGATGTGACCATTGTCGTTGTTCTCCTTGGGATGATGTTCAAAGTGGCTTTATGGTCCATTAAATATTTCATGTAGATATCCACTCATGATTTTTATTTAAACCAAGGGTAACTAATCACTAGATCTCTCCATTTTTTCTTTATAACAACCATAGTGCGCAATTCAATCACATTTGTACTACAAATGTTCAAATTAAGTTGGATCCACAATGGTAGCAATAAAGAATCATTGAACCTTTCTTTTCAAGATATAAGCAATAACAAGGTTTTGTTTGTATATTTTGACCAAAGCATTGAGTAAAAGCATTACAAATCATCTTAAAATAGTGATGAAACATAGATTCTTTTTTTTTTCCTTCTTATCCATAGTTTTCGAAGCTAATTTTATCGAATGCTCACCTCATATTTACATCTTATCAAAACATTGTAGTCACCAATTATACAACCAAAAAGGCCATTGTGTGACTTATGTTGGTTCAGGAACTATGGCCTGCCTCTTGACATTTTATTTATTAATAATCTCATTAAGTTCGGTCAGGTCAACTCAAGAGAAACATAGATTTCGTCCTACCTTTTGTTTATTTAAAAATATGAGTTCATGGCCAAAGAAAGTGGAATTATTTTCCTTGGGCCACTTAATTTGAGATTGAAAAATCTGTTGGGTTTTCAAATGTAATTTGACACTAAGATTTCAGAACTTACTGATTTTATGATGCATCATCAATGCCTATTAGAAGTGAAATTTTATCGTTACATTTTTACATATCAAATTATTTTAATTTGTAATTAGTTTATAGTCACTAGCCTAGATCCATCTTAAATCTAAATCTACCAAGGGCCGAGAGGGATCAAGTCTGGAGTTAATATGAATCTAAGTTGGTACTGTTATCACCCCAAGAAACTCTCCTAGGTTGTAGCTCGGAGATGCTCGGGAACATTACAAACTCAACATGATGTTAGAAATGGATGAATGGAAGGACTGATGCTTGTTCAAGCCAGATAACCACTCCTACTTTGCTTGACTCCAGACATGTGTGAACACCCCCAGACTACACGGCTTTAGACCACCAATTACTCATAGTTTAAGGATTGGGTGAATATGGGGAATACTGACCAGACCAGCAGATGCACAAGGCCCTGTGATGACCAGCTGCAACCAGTAAAGAAGTCTGCAAATCTATTCCCTAATGCACAGACAGGATGATAACTCTCTGGCACTAAGTAAAAAGAAACCTGAATATAACATTCACTGATACATAACATTTTAACACAGAGGTAGGATGACAGCTCCTCTGATGCTAAACATCAAGAGTTCAAGGAAACTGCATAACAGGCACAGATTAGAACATAGTAGAGATGGAGAGTGATCAATTTACAGCAAAAGAAGCTTGTATTAGCTGAAAATGAAGACGAGACACTGCAAGTATCGAAGCAGTTACAGTCTTCAGAAGTTGAACCTTACATCAAAACAACAACCATCATCCCTAATTACATCTTGTTTTTGGATATATATAGAGTTTGAATACAAAGGCACTCGACCATTCTAAGTATGGAGGGGTCATAATTGACCACCAACCGCTTTAATTGCCTGATGGAGTTTCTGGTGTAATTTGCCTGCTTCAGTGAACAAATCCGATCTTCTCAGGTGCTCTGTTGTCCTTCTCGGGCAGGTGAAGTGTTGTATGGAAGAAGTTCCATAATTGTTAAATGCGCTGATCTGCTCGAGGCACGTCCTTTTCCTTATCGGCCATCCTGTTTGTTGGACGTGGTTGTTGAGGAATTGATGCGTCGCGTACTGGTAACAGGCCACCTTCGTCCTTTCGGGAGTATGGAAGGGTCAGGGTGAGAGGATTGCATGGCGGACTTATGAGCAAGGCAGAGGAGAGACATTAGCCATTGGATCAAATGAGTAGACGGCGAAGATTGCTCGACGAGAGGCATCGGGAGGAAGCGAGAGCAGACAATAGTCAGCCGTTGGATCTTGGGCGAACAGATCCAACGGTCATCGTGCAGAAGAGATGTGTGGAGTTTAAAGGGTGGGGGCGGAGGATGGGTGGTAAGTGGTATTACCCGCACCACCATTGACAATCGGGCGGTAATCGTACAATGGTGCACGATCCCATTCAAAGCATGACGCGTGGCGGTGGGGACCGGGCAAAATCGCCCTTCATCGAGACTTAACACGTGGTCGGTTTGTAGGCGCGGGGAAAGCGAACGCCGTCCGATAGCAGTGGAGATGATCGGACGGCGGGGAAACAACCTGCAAGTTATGTGTGGCGGGGGACCATTGGATCGGGGTGCGGCGATCAATGACTGCGATCAAAAGACGACGATGGGTTACGGTGAAGGTTTTATGGAGGTGTGTAGAAGTGTGGGCGTGGGTTTTTAAAGATTTTGTGTATTGACGCCCGGGGCTTCGAAAAGGGCCTTTAATATGATTTTCAACAAACAGCACGGGAAGTCGAGACAAAAAGAGGGTGAGGGGGTTAGAGGAAAAGGTGAGGGCAACCACCATAAGCTTTTCCTTGAGCACGACCAAGGACCAAGTTGGCCTCTAGCTTTAGAGAATATAGCAGAGCGAACAGGTACTCTTATATACCATAACGGATTTCCCCAAGCCTTTAAATAGGCTTCATCATAACAAATACCATGGGATATGTAGTACGATGAGTTTGTAAAACACCATTGATAAACCCATCAAATGCCTAACTCAAACTTATATATAATTATTATTTTTTACTTTTATTTTTATTTTAAATAACTCTATTAGTCAACATTACATTACACATTACATAATGTTTTACAATATTGCTGACATATTGGGTTCTAGAGTGCCTCTCAATGCAATAATAATTTAATCAATAATTCAAATGAAAAAGTGCAATCATACATATTTTTAGAAATAATAATGAAGATTTTTTATTTTATTTTTAATTTTTATTTTTAATTAGAACCATCTAAAATTTGCATGAGTCTTCTTTTGACATGTATAATTGATCCTAAAAAGTTGAATTACAAGAGTTTATTGTAGATGTTGTCGCAATTTATATTAAAATTCTAGTTAGAAATAAAATAAAAATCAGCATAGTTTATATTAAATTTTAAGTTAAAAAAATAGTGATCGTAGCGATAATCACCACCTTTTTTTAATGAGGAAACAAATAATAATAAAAAATATTATTATTGAAATGTTAAATAAATTATATAATAATGCAACATATTTAAATTCCATACTATGATATTTTGTAGTAACCATAAACTATCTAATATTTTAAATTGTTGATATGTTTACAAGTCATAGCATATTCTCTGACAAAGATTTAAACACACATATATTTTTATTTTTAGTTATATTAAGATTAATTTCTTTAGATTAAGAACATTTGTTTAATTATCAAATGCCTTTTTAGAAAGCTTATATGCTAATACAGTTAGCTTAAAGAAGATATCAAACAACATATGATCATATCTAAAGAACAACAAAATCATTCAGTTATTATTTGATCTAGGAGGTGGGATGAGAGAAATTGATATTATGGATCTAAAAATCATCATTGAACAATCCAATCGTTAAGCTAAACTCTTCACAAATTTGCAACTCATCAATGTTCATGTTCACTATTATTCTAATTAAGTTTACATTGCCTTAAGTTTTACCATATTGTTGCTACTTTACCTAGACTAAAAGAGAAAGAAATATGATGGTTGTTAAATAAAAATCTTGAAATCCCCCAACCTCAATTAGCTATGGGTTCCCCCTTAATGCTCTATATTGAAAAACTCAAGGCTTCTATTGTTGATCTCCACGAGAGTAATCTTACTTCGCACTTTAATTGTCATTGTATTCTTTAGACTTTCATAGAAAAACTTAATTTGATAGAGTTCCTACAAAGGATAAAGCACATTACTAAAGAAGATTATATCACTCCAAACCAACCATACCCCCAACAAATGGTTGTGGGAAGAGCATAGTGTTTTGCTACAATCTTGTCATTTGTCTACTTTTATAAAGCCTCCTCAATTGACTCCCCTTCTAAAGATCCTTTCCCATTAAAAAATGCCTTTAATTTCATCCATATTCTCTTCATAAAGTGATAATGTACCAAAAGATGGAAGTAGTCTTATTATAGTTTTTGCACATGGCACAAAAACACGAATCTTATCACCCTATTCTCATGAAATTTCCTAGGGAAAAAAATTCTTTAATAGAGATAACTACATGAACAACTTGGTCTTGAGAGGGACCTTCACCTTCCAAAGCCTTTAGACTACCTCCATTTGGCTCTTTCCTCCCACCCTTATAAAAACATAGTAGTATAACTAGTGCAAGCATAATACCTACCCTTCATTGTTTTTTTTTTACCACACCAACATGCCATCCTCATCTTGACCCTTGATGAAAAATGAGCCTAATTTATGAATGAACTCTTTCCATTCCCTTGCTTGCTCACCTTCTAGACCCATGTTTATTGTGTTTTTCCACCCTACTTGCAACAACAATGCATGAGTGAGATTATGTGCAACATTGTTGTTCTAATTGAGGGTGTTCAATAACTTTGCAGTTAAATTATACATACCTCCACTACCTATCTGGATTGACTCCAACCATGACTCCTCCTCCATTAGCTATTTTCCATGTTAACTAATTACCAACCAGAAAAAAAAGATAAAACCAAAACCTTCAAAAAAAATAAATGAATTTGCAAACATTTTGGATAAATCCTTTATCCATTATTTATTGCAAGTATTCTTTACTGTGAGTAGATCAGTATATTTTTGAATCATAATCTCTTGCCACGAAATTTTTTTCATTATAAATATCTTAAAAAAATGATATATATATTCTTTAACCTCATATTTAACCTCATTCTCTAATCTTGTAAGCATAATCAAACTATTTTACTAAAACAATTTTTTTAACCAAATTACAATAAACTAAATACTTTTTTTAATTTTTATGTTAACTATCTCTTATAAATAATTCACAGATACAAAAAGAAAAAGATATATATATAAAACAAAAAGAATCTAAATAATTCAACATGTAAAAAAAAATATTATATATATATATAATTTCTTTTTCACCTGATTTCCTTATTTATATATATATATAATTGTAATTTCCTTTTCCAGGTGTGAATCATTTAAAGCTCCCAACAAAACTTTGTTCCCTTTCAATTCCATGACGCTCCAAGGAAAGCAAAGTCAATTAAATGCTTCACCTCTCCCTTAAAAAAAAACCAAAATTAAAGACAAATTTTATGGCGGTTTGATACAAAGTTGATGCGTAGGCCACTGTCTCACTTTTGTTCCGTCAACATCTAGATTTTGTCCCATTCCAATTTTTTGAATTTGGATCCCATTACGCATCATCTTTGTCCCCTGCTAAGTATAGGAGGAGTCAGCTTCTCACTGTAATAATTATAAAAAGTGGATGAGGTAGATTCTCCCTTTAATAATCAAGTACTGAAATTATGAGAAATGGATGCCTCCAGGGTAGTGTTTCTATGTAATTTTTTTAAAATAAAATAATTTTTTTGAAAATTTGAGGGAGATTTATTTGAAGTGATTATTTTAATGGTTTATTAATTAAGTTTAACTTGGAAGGTGTTGAAGTGAATTTACTATTAGTAAGATGATTTAACAACAAAATTTTGATTAATTAAACTAATTTTTAAGATGAACATTTAAGTGTTGGATTCCAACACAATACCAACTAAAAACAACCATACCTAGGCTCTCCTTCTATGTCTCAAGAAAAACCCCCTCCCCTTTACAATTCAATCTTGATAAGAGCTAGTTGACCCAAACATTGACCAAATAAATGTAGGACTAGGAAATTACCCCACTGAAACTAGCAATGGAGAAGCTAAAAGATCATGCATAAGCCTAGACATAAAAATTTCAGACAGTGAAATAAAAACTTAGGCAAGGCAAAGAGATTAATACCCATATGGAGGCATACCTAGGAGGCTGCATGCAGAGAAGGAGACATTGACTCCTAGATGTAAACATGAGAGATTGTCTCAAAACCAAAGTTGTTGAAATATGATTAAACATTAATAAAAAGAGAAAAAAACAAAACTATTATCTTAAGTAAAAACACCCATGGTCATATGTCACATGTTAGTTACTAGTTTGAACTTCAAAGAGATAATAACAATAATAAAGATATGATTGAAGCTTAACTATAGATATGCTAAGAAGTATTCATATTAGAATTAGGGAAGGTTTATCATTGTTAACTAGGGTGAGGCCCTAACTATTTATTAAGGGATCTACATCATTGAGTTCCATTGACTCTTTGCTAATAGTGGGAGCTTAAGAGGATTAGTCCATTCAAAAATAGCCAGGGCCAACATCAAACATTGTTTGTAATGCCAAGAGGTGGTGGGGGACGAACGCCTCATGTTGTCATGCCCCACAAACACATGTTTGTTGGATAGTTGGTGAAGCCTAGTTTCACCTTTGTTAGAACTTGTTGAAGTGGTCTAGGATGATCTAGATGGTTATCTATCCATGGTGTAGTATGGATCACCCAAAGAAATTTTAAATAATATTTGATAGAGCTATTTAGGTAGATGCTTTGATATATTTGGTTTTTGAGGAGAAATTTCCATGCCTTTTTCCCTTTTACAAATTGAATTATCGTTTTTCACATGATCAAGGTTAGAGATTGAGCTTGGAGGTGAATTTTCATAGTACCGAACCATCCAAATTAAGTGCAACATAGCTCCCATTTAATTCTAAGAAATCTCTTATTTTTATCATTTTCTTTTCTTTAGAGAGTTTCTAAGCACCTTTTGGCAATATAGAGAATTTCTAAGCAATCAGAGCTTTGAGTATATAAGAATAAAATGCTACTCCATTTAGTTATAGACTTTCTTGAAGTGAATTTTGAGAAAGAATCTAACTTGATAGGACAAACCCATTACATGTATTTCCAGACTCTAATAACATTTTCCATAATGCATCACCCAAGAATTAAACTCATATGTCCTAGAAGAATAATATTTTCTAAAATATGCTTATTTTACAACGTGAATACCTTGGCCAAGATCTTGTAGGAGATGTTTAGTAGAGTTACAGACTCCCAAGTTGTGATTAATTTTGGATCTCTTGGCTTTAGGATGAAGTTAATGAATATAATTTTTCTGATGCTCGAAGGTATTGAGAACTACATTGGCTAGTGGTGTCAGAAAGTGGTCATTCATACTAAGTGCATCGAATGACCCCTATAAGAGTCAAAGTAAAAGGAGTCCTACTTAATTAAAAAGATTATGTCAAGTTGGTAATAAATTATTTCTAACCCCTTCCTAAAGTTCACTCGATGTCAAGAGATTTGATCCCTCTCACACTTGGTAGATCCAATGTTAAGATGGATCTAAGTTGGTTTAATTTCCTCCTTTAAATAGGCTATATTCCACATTAATACCATGGGTAATTTTTATTTTTATAAGGTTATGTTTATTTTTATTTTATTTTGTTTGAGTTAAAATGTTTACATTACACTACGTTACAACGTCTTTATCACATTGGGCCAAAGAGTACCTCTCAGCTTAATGAAACCCCAATAATGATTTAAGAACATGAAATCCATATTAATCACTTAATTTTTTTTTTTTTTTTCTACACAATAAGTAAAACCTATAAATCAAAATACAATATATGAATTTAATAATAAACCCAATAAAATAAAAAAAGTCATTTTTTTTTAATTTCAAACATAAAAAGTAAATAAACTCTTACTGATGTTATATCTTCTTAAATATCACATCTCAATAAGGTTCTTAATCTCAAGATGGAAGAAGCGGGAACGTTACTCTATGGCACAATGAGACCTTGGTCATATGACAAATAATTAAGTAAAAATAAATGATATCTACCAAAAATAATATTTATTAAAAAATTAAATTTAAATTGTAAAAATAATAACCATTTCATCCCACCACTCAACCTAAACCCAATCAACAAAAAAATTAAATTCAAATATTTAAACATGTAAATGTACAATCAATTATTTTATAATTATAATATTTTTATATTAATTCCAATGAAAAAGTGTACCCATACAAATTTTTATAAGAATATATATAATCACATGTATAATTGTCTCCTATCACAACTTTGTCTACAAAATTGAATCAACATTACAAGTGTCTCCTATCACAACTTTGTTCCCTTTCATTCAAATCCAAATTGATTTCCAATTCCATGACAGTGAGAGCAAAGCCAAGTCAAATCAATGCTTTACCTCTTCAAAACGAAGTTTATTGTGTGTGAAATGAAAGTTGGGCCATTTTCAAGTATTCAAAGTTGATGTGGAGGTGCCCTAACTCACTTTTGTTGACTCAATATCTAATATGGAATTTGGGTTATTATACCTTTCTTACTAGAGGAGGTAGGTTCTCGCTTTAATAGTTAAGTTCTCAAATTAGGCGAAGTGGATGCCTTAACAAGCAATGTATTTGTATATTTATATAACATATTTTTTAATGGATAAGTTGATGTACAAATTTGATGGAATAACTTTGTTAATTAAAAAAAAATGGCATCACGAATATATTTTTAAATATTGATTTATTTTGAGCAATTTTATATTATAATTTTAATAAATGTAAACTTATAATTTAAACAATTATTTAATTTTTTTTACTAGATTTTTAGAAAAATATATCTCACATAAAGGATAATGTTGAAATTAAACAATTAATTGAAATTAAATAATTAATTCATGTTTTAATTCTTAATGAAAATGGATATTTATTTAAATGTTTTTTTTCACTTTGATAAATTTTTCAAGGAAAGGCCTTATATTTACATGATCAAAGGGATTAACAGAGTTAAATCTATGGAGAAGACATATAAGCTATCATATCTAGTTCATAACTACTTGAGTTAGCTCTTGGAACGGATAACCTTTGATCATATGAAACATATAAATTTCACATTTTATTATTATTATTATTATTTAATCCTTATCATATGAATTATAAGAGATTTCCATTGAGTTTGAAATATATTTTCTTTTTTCATTATTAATAGAAAGAGTTTATACAATGCATTAATTCTAAATACGAGTAAACACTAATAAAAACAAAAACAAAAAACAATGATTATCTTAAGTCAAAACACCCATAGACATATACATGTTAGTTAATAGTTTGAACTTCAAAGAAATAATCACAATAACAAATATATGATTGAAGCTTGGGTATAGATAAACTAAGAGGTAGTCATATCAACATTAGGGGGTTTATAATGATTAACTAGGGGCAGGCATCAACTAGTAACTGAGGGTTTTGCATCATTTATTACATCGACTCTTCGTCAATGGTGAGAGGTTTAGGAGGCTTATTCCCTTCAAAAATAGTCATGGCCAACATTGGGCATTGTTTGTCCTGGAAAAATGTAGCAGGGGACAATCTCTTCCCACACACATGTTTGTTGGATAGATGGTGGAGCCTACTTTCACCTCTATTAGAACTTGTTAGCCTGATCTAGGAGGGGCTAGATGGTTATCGATTCATGGTATAATAGGTGACACCCAAATAATTCTAAATATTATTAGAGATAGATATATAGGGAGATGCCTTATAGATTTGGTGGTTGAGGAGAAATTTGCATACTACATTTCCTTTTACAACTTGAATTATCCACTTTTCACATGACTAAGGGTAGAGCTTGAACTTGGAGGTGGATTTTCATAGTATGCAACCATCAAAACTCCTATGAGGTGTAACATAACTCCTATCTAATTATATGAAATCCCT
Source organism: Pinus taeda (assembly GCA_000404065.3). NCBI lineage: Eukaryota > Viridiplantae > Streptophyta > Pinopsida > Pinales > Pinaceae > Pinus > Pinus taeda. The sequence goes on from APFE031582056.1 coordinate 26,289, forward strand.
TACTTTATCCCTTTTCTCCTTTAGAAAGTTTCGAGGCACCTTTTGATAGTATATTGAGTTTCTAAGCACTTAAAGCCTTAAGTATCATAAGAATAAAAGGCTACTTCATTTAGTCATAGAATTTCTCAAAGTGAACTTTGACAAGGCATTTAGGCTACTAGAATGAGCCCATTCCATGTCCTCCTAGACTATAATGACATTGTCCAAAACGCATCACAAACAAATAAAACTTTTATATCTTGAATGAATAATATTCGATAAAATATGTTTATTGTACAATGTAAGTACCTTCGCAAAAATCCTATAGGAGATCTTTAGTAGAGTCATGGGCTTCCATCTTGTGATTAATTTTGAATCTCCTACCTTTAGGATGAACTTAATGAATACATTTTTTGATGCCCCTAGGTATTGAGAACTAGATTGGACAATTGTGTGAGAAGGTGGACATGCTGATGACCCCTATTAGAATCAAAGTAAAAAAGAATTCGACTTCAATAAAAAGGCTATGTCAAGTCACTGATAAGTTCTTTCCAACCCCTTCATAAATTTCATTCAATTGAATCGTAACTTTATAGAACCATGATAATGATTCCACTTGAGATCATAAATTCCATATTAATCACTAAGAAAAGAACTAGAATTATTTTTACCCACATAACCAATAACACCTATAAATTTTAACCATGGTAATGATTCCACTTTGAGATCATAAATTCCTTATTAACTACTAAGAAAAGAATTAGAATTATTTTTATCCACATAACCAATAACACCTACACATCAAAACATAACATATAAATTTAATAATAAACCTAAGAAAATATCAAATTAATTTTACTATTTCAAAAAGAAAGAAAGAAAGAAATAAGAAATAAAGTGAAGGTGAAAAATATTATACTCTATCACGAATGTGATATCTTCTTAGATAAAACTTTTCAATAAAGCTCTCAATCTCCTTCAATAATTGTTATTTAAAGGAATTAATGGTTGGTTGGTTAAGCAATAATGATTATTGAATTAGGTGATTACAATTTAATAAGTTATTGGGGTTAGTGGATTAGAGGGCGAGGAGCTAGTGTATTGATGTGGTTATCTATGGTTAGAGAAAAATTTAGGGGCTAATATTTGTAGGTGGGCTAATTTTTCATACTTTTTCCAAAAACAATTCACTAATTTCCATTTTTTCTAAATATGATTAGCCCAAATTTTATAGTATAAAAATATTTTACCTTAAAAATTGCCAAAAAATTATATTAAAACTATATAAAATTGTTAGAAATTTGAATGTTTTTACAAAATTATCACCAAAATTTTTAGAGATTGCATATTATGGATTAGTGAGATTTAGAAAGGTTTCTAAACTTTAAGATAAATTTTCATCCTTAAAATTTCTATGTCCATGGTTAATATGGTTGTGGTGGCTAGATGGTTAGTAAGGTATAAGGTTATGGGTTAGTGGGGTTACTTAGTTAAAAGGTTAGGATATTTTATGTGTTTGAAATGAGTGGGTAATCATGTTATTAGTTAAGGGGTTAGTGGGTTAGTAATGAATGGGTAATTATGTTAGTGGTTGGGAGTTTTAGTGGGTTAATAGTGAATGGGAAATTGTTGCAGCGGTTACAGGGTCAATGTATTAGGTGATTAGGGTTAGATGGTTAGTGAGTTAATGACTAAGGATTGTTCAAAGGGGAGTTCAAGAGGTTTGCATGTTAGTAGTTCACTAGTATATTTGGGGTTAAAATTCAATGTTTATTGAGAAAACAATAAAGTCAAAAGTTAGCTAAGTTTGTGTTGTTTTTTGTTTTTCTATCCCAACTGCACATTGGTTAATCAATGTTTATGATGTTTCTTACTCGATGTCAAGTCTCCATAATAACATTGGTTTAGTTGTCAATATATGCAACATTTATTAACAATATATTAATCAATGTTTGTAGAAATGTTTTTGGCTAAGAAGTCTCTCCATGGCTAGTAGGCTCAAGTGCATTCAAACAAATCTTGTAGCAATTACACTATTCTTAGCCCTAATTTAGTTGTGCCATCTCGTGTAGCCATGGAAATAGAGCTAGGGATTAACTCAAACTTCTTATCCAAATGGATCCAATCATAAGAAGATATGAAATGATCTCATGCATGCTATGGAACAAAATGGCAAGGCCTAAGTGGGTTGGAGGTTGTGAATTGAAGATATTGTTCATTTAAACAAAACATGGGTAGAAAAACCATCGTGGTGTATGATTCAAAATCCTTAAATGTTATGGAGTAAGACCCTAACATCAATATATCATGCTCACTAACCAAAAATATTACAAAAGAAAGGTAAAGTATCTTCCTAATGGCTTAATGATTTAGTATAAGATCCTCAAGAGTAATTCCATCATCTTTAATAACTAGTTTTGGATAATAAAGAACAAGAATCTCATATATTTTTGGAAATATTCCTAAAATGGAAATTACTCTTACAATTAATATAAATTACTTGAAACAACACTTCAAGTCATATTGAAATTCTCATTAACATAATTCTATTGTAAACTATTAACTTAATGTACATTGATAATTACATAATGTACTTCCTCTAAATCTTAAAGATAAACACACAAAAATATAACAAATCCAATAGTAAAATAATGAGACAAAAGAACACATGTTCTGTTAAGTGGGCCTTGCCTCCTTAGAACAAAGTACTAGGAAGTTAGCTACAAAAAATATAAACGAGTTAAAAACTCACTATATCACACAAAGACATATAAAGATGCATAAAATTGGATCTCCTTAGACTATGAAACAAGGCTTCAACAATTTAGAAAAATCGATTATCAAATTTCTGCCAACTTATCAAAGATGTGTCAACCCCTTTTTATACATGGGCTTATATTTCTTAATTAAATACTGAAATAACAAGCATAAAAAAAGTCTCTAAATTAGCTAACTTGAGAATAAGATATTTCCAAGTAGCTATATTAGACTAACTTTATCTTGTATACTAACAAAATACATGTTTAATCACCAGGAATGTAGGAAAACTTGATTAGATTAGGGTGCTTAACCAATGTTGCCAATAATTGTGTAGAAAACTCCAAGAATAAAATGTCGTATTAATTCATGGTACTAAGGCTTGACCTCATCATCTCCTTTATCTATTTCACACCTCTTGCTCTCTTAATAGTTTATAAAAGTTATAACATTCCATAACACATTCTACTTGACAATTTTTCAACATATATCTAGCAACTCTTCTAGCTAATCATGCTTAATCATCCTTGTGCAACCCTACAATCTCCCTATTCTTCCTCTAAATAAGATGATTCTAAGTGAAATTGTTTTCATGGAGTTTGATATAGTTGAATGGGGGATGTCCATGTTCTCCCATCATGTAATATTATGAGTTAAGATCTACATTAGTCTACAACACTATCTCTTCATGGTCATTTCTACAAAAATTGAAGTGATAATAAAATGAAGGACACCGAATAAGGGAAAATAAAACCTCAATTATGGCCTCTATGTCTTGTACCTCCTTAAAGAATGTGTATAAAATTTAATCCTATTTAGGGATACATTAAAATTGAGATATGAAAAGGGTTCTCTTTTCCTTGGATAAAGCAATAGGACATCACGCCTTTGTTGGCAACTCATTAGAGCATACAACCTTGATTGATCTATTCTTTTCTCACATCCAATGAGTGTAGCCTATTAAATATGGCATGCATGGGTAGAAACACAAGGCCTTTTGAATATTCCTTTATTGTCTGTTATTACTATAGGAGGAAAATGATATTCACCCCTCACTTAAAAAATGGCTAATCTCTACGTCTTTCAAATTTGTATATGCTTTCCACTAAAATTGGTGCACTGAGAAGCAAGTGAAATCCTTTAATTGAATTCCCCCCACAAATGGGTTAGGATTTTATTTTCTTTGCTCATGAATCAAATTCTCATGCTAATACCATTTATGTAACAAATTTTTTGTCCTCTTCATCCTGAAAAAAGTACAATATGAAAAATTGGTTAGTTTAAAGAACATTACAAGAATTACTTGCATCTAGGGAATGAAATTGGAAAGATATACCATTCCACCTTTAATAAAACGGCATATATAGGGGAGTCGATCTATAGGCAAGCACTTCATGTTTGGGATATATTCTCTTTGCCCAATTTTAATTGATGAACAACTCTTAGGGCTCCTTCATGACTCTATCATTCTCTCCACAAATGCTCCCATATTTCCCTTCTTTGGGCATAAAATTCAGTCAACTACTCTCAAAGTTTATGAATAGCTTGATGATGTGTTTCTAGTGATATGGAAACCTAAATTGGAAATATTAATCTAGTTTTTCACTTCAAAGGGATTAAATGATAATGGGATTAGTAGATTAGGGGTTAACAATTGAATGGTTAGGAGATTGATGACTAGGTGATTGGTGGATTTGTGGCTATGGGTTTAGTGGGTTTTTGAGTCAGTATACTTTTGAGTTTATAGATTAGTGGTTAGAGAGTTGAGGATTAATGACTTTTGGTTTAAGTAGTTACATTGCAATATGTTATCAAGGTTAGTGGGTTGATGTGGTCAATATGGTGGTTTATGTGTTAGTGACTAGATCACTAGTAGGGTATAGGGTTTGGGTTTGGTTGGGGTAGTTAGATAGGGTTTTCGTGGGTTAGCAATTACTATGTCACTAGGTTAGTAGTTAGGGGATCAACAATTTGCAATCAAGTAATTAGTGGCTAAGGGATTAGTGGATTAAGGGTTACTGAGTTAAAGGTTTACAACTCAATGGAGTTAGTAAGTTAGGAGGTAAAGGGGTTTGTATGTTAGTAGTTAATGAGTTACTAATATTAATGGGTTAGTATAGGTTGGTGAGTCAACGTGTTTAACATGGTCAACTATGACAATATATTCAAGATGATCAATATAGACAATGATGAACAAATATGGTTAACATGATCAATATGAAATCATGATCAACTATGGATTAAATATTAAGTATATAACTAGTGCAACCATATGAACTAAAATGTTGGTAAACACCTATAAGCATCAATCCATAATAAACATCAAAACACTTACCCCTACTTTACCATCAACTATGGATTAACTACTAATTATATAACTAGCACAACCATATGAATTAAATCGTGGGTAAACACCTATAAGCATCAATCCATAATAAACATCAAAACACTTACCCTTTACCATGGAGATTCTTAATCTATAAATAGGCTTTGTTACAATATCATGGGCCAATACCACATGCCCAAAAAACCGTAACTCACTTCATATGACACTTGTTCATAAGGGACTTATTTTAATTAATCATTTTAATTAAGGAGTTGTCTATATGTGAGACTTTTTCGAGTTTCCGGTGGATTTTTGGCCAGAAAAAATTGTGGTGAAATCTTGACTTGTGATTTCAATGAATCCCTATCGAATACTAGACAAATTAAATCAGAAGATAAACCAACAATTTTTTCAAAAAGTAATTTATAGACAATGCCTTTAATTAAAAAGGAAAAAAGAAAATAACTAATTTGAGAATAAATATTAACCTTTAATTTGTGTACACTACTATAAATATTCTAAAATAAAATATTCCATAGAAATTAAATCCCTATTATCCACTTAATAATTATTGATAATTAAATTAAAATTCTAAAAACCCTATTCCAAAATAAACACACTTATTAATATAATTATAATAATAATAACCATAATAAAACCAAAAATTAATAATATTAATCAATAAAATTAACTACTTTTAACTTAATTAATATAATTAATCATTTTTATATATTATTATTTTAAATAAAACTAAAACAAACACCTCAAAAGCTCCACACAAAAAATGCCCGAATAAAAATACCTATTCAATCAAAATTCTTAAAGAATTACCTTAGTCCAATTACAAATAACCCACTTGTAAAGGTACATACCCATAATTTGTAAGCATATCAGAAAAAGATTTAAGCCTGAGGGATGGTAACAATGTCCCTACTTCATAAAACCGACCAAGTCTCCATTTATATTAATTTATAAAGTTAATAAAATTATTAACTTGTAAAACACACCAACACAATGTTTGGCTGGCAAGTTTGCACGCAATATCTGATTTACAGTCTGTCTTTGACTAAAAATCTGGATGGGAAGGTTTTTCAAAAATGATAATTAAATATATTTTTATTATTTTATTATTTAATATATAAATTTTTTATTTAATTGTAATTATGTTAATAGGCAAGATAAGATATATTTATTTTCTAATAAGGTTTTCACAATTTTAATTTAATTATAGATAATTATTGGATGATAATAGAGATTTAATCAGAAAATATTTTAGAGTTTTTGGTAGTATATATAAATTAAATATTGAGATTAATTGAAAAAATATGGTGATATGAACGAGTGTCATGTGAAGTGGGAGTAAATCTCCATAGTTAAGAATCTTATTACATGTTTTTTTTAAATGTATTTTTATCATTAATAATTTAAATAAAGTTATAATTTAGTTAGATTTTATGGTTTTTTTAATTTTATTTTAACAATTTCATGTTTATGGTCAAATAAGGGATTTGATGTTTATTATGAATTGACCCCTACCACATTTTCCTACCATTAACTTATATGGTTTTTTTTCAAGAAGAAAAATATATATGATAGTTCACATCATATCCACATTCCAGAATGTATGAGAGCATAGTGCTACCAAATCCCAATAAAAAGGACATGTAATGCTATATAAGTTCACAGGCCATATACCCAGAACTAGTTATTAGGTGGATGATAGAGATTTAACCTCCATGGAATATTCTAAAATATTCACACTAGTATACACAAATCAATCGTTGAGATTGAGATTTATCTCCAAAGAGTTATGTCATTTTCACTTTTCAATTAAAAAAAAAGTCATATGAACAAGTGTCATATGAAGTCTTGTTGATTTTTTGGCATGTGGTATTGATAAGCCATGGTATTATAACAAAGTCTATTTACAAATTAAAAATCTTCATGATAAAGTTGGGTAGATATCCATGGTTAAGAATCTTGTTCCATGTTTTCTTAAAGATATGGATATGTGACTTTAATTATAATATTTTTATAATAAAAAATTATATATATATCATTATATAATTTTGTTGTTAGCTTTTATGATTTTTAAAATTTGAGAAACATGAGATGTATGATGAAGTGTCCGTTTCGATGTTTAATATGGATTGATGTCTATCTGCACTTATCAGTCATTTAATTTTAATTTATATGACTAAACTAAATAAATAATAAGTACCACATTGATATATGTTGATTGATATCAATTTTCTTCTTTTTAAATTAAACCAAACATCTTCCAATCAAATATCACTTTCTGAGAAAATAAGTACTTGAACAAAATGTCAAACTAGAATATGTTCCTTTGCAGGAACAAGTTGTAGATATATTTACAAAGCCTCTTCCACCAAATTCTTTTAAATATCCTAGACAAAAATTAGGAGTGATTTTTACTTCATCACTCTGTTAATAATTCTAACAGGGAGCTGAGACTTACCTAATAATTCTAACAGATATTTCATGTGCAGAGGGAGATAAGACTCTAAATATTTCATGTGCAGAGGGAGATAAGACTCTAAATTAACGCAATTGATTTTTTGTAAGTGGACAATTTACTTTATGTACATGGATTACCTTAAGGACAATTGCATATATACGCGATTTTTTTATCTATAGAGTTGCTTATGTTTCTCCTAGATGAAGAAACAATGGGACAAACTTAGGGAGAGGTTATGATATGTTTCACTTAGATATTATTTGGCTTTTGGTTGTGACATTGGTTGGTTACAGTTTGTTGATGCTCAAATACTACTTAGAAGTGGTATTGGATTATGAGTTGTTGCAATATGACATTGTTGCTTTGGTTCTTTTTATGGCTTTACTGATTGATGAAGATGGCTATGATGACAGTGAAAAGATGCAACAGGTCCGAGGGGTTGGCATTATAATTTCTTGAGCATTCCTTGTTGCATGATGATGTTCATGATAAGTATATATATCATTGATGATGTGTAGTTATTACTACTGAAGACACATATGTTATTGAAGTCTTGGCTATATTGTTGAAGTTGCACTTAGTGAAGTTGATCCTACATAATACAATTGATGAAGAGGATTGGTTGATGATGATGATTTTATGATTCACTCGCTACTTATATGTTGTTGTCATGCATAGGTTGCATATGGTGAAGTTATGGATGATGCCTCTTTATAATGCTTGAGCTTCATGAGGAATTTTGTAATGATTATGTTGCATGTGATATGTTGTTGATGTATGAAAATATATGTTGCTACAAAAGATCTATATGACTTTGATGTGCGTGGATTGTGGCTCTTCCTAAAAATGGAAACAACATGTTGGTCTTGATGATATGAAGTAAAGGGGATGAGTTGTTCACAAAACTTTATTGCGCTCCTACTTCAATGCTTAGTGAGCCTTGAAAGAATTACATATTTGGTACATGTTCATGCTGATGAAGATTGATGCTACATTGTCATATCTTCATGATGATGATGTTCATGTTATAGGATCCTATATGGTGTATGATGATTGTTAGCTACCTTACTATTGAGGTCTTTAGTTTTAGTCATAAATGTCATATTTATCTCTTGATGTAAAGGTTATGTAAAGACCCATGATGTAATAATTGTAATATTGAGTCATGTTTGGACTATTGGGGGTCAAGTCAATTATGTTTGTAAATCCCATTTTGGGCATTTGATGTAATGTTGATTCAAATATGTAACCCCACTATGTGGGTGATTGATGTAAGCATGATTCTTTGGTAATAGGAAAGGTCATACTTGGTAGAGTCATAGAGTCATGTACTTCATTGAAAATATTCCAGAAGATTCAACATAAGCTTAGGAGGAGCATGGTCAGTGTTCATATTCTACAGATCAGACCTACACTGATCCTCTCTACGAAGGGAGAAAGAAGTCTTCTTTTAGCATTGGTCAACCCTTTTCCCTTAATGTCAAATGGGTAGAGTAGCTCGATGTTTAGAGAAGAATGCTTCGAGATAAGCTTGGTATGTCTACGTATGTGATTACAGGTATCTATAGGAGGTGGTAACCAAACACCAAAGTGGTTTCCATCAAGTCCAAAGGGGGAGATTGTTAAAATTATGACTAATGTGTTGTCCTTGATGGCAAACTACTTGATAAATATGTCAACATGATGTTTATGCAGATCCTACAAGTGAGATAGAAAAATGAATATCAGTTCAGAGATAGAGTAATGATAAAGGTGAAGTTTGGGAAGTATACGTGGGTCTTATGAATAAAGACATCGTACATATGTGGGTATGGTGAAGAAATGTTGTTTATAGTTTTTGCTTCATGGTATTGTCAATACCAAGGGTCTTTACCATGGTATCAACCCATAGTAATGAGTGTGACAACAGATATTTGATCCTGTCAAAGAATACCATCGAAATTACTAAGGGATTCACCTTAAAGTATTGCCTAAGGATTATACTATATAAGGAGATGGGAATCAAAGTGTTAAGTGTGCATGTAATGAATTATTTATGAATTATTTGATATGAAATAGGTGTGCACTAGGGAGCATGGAGAAGGATCATATCTAATAGATATGAAATGACCACATATTGAATAGTTTGTTTATGGTTTGATAGATTTGTGATGATGATATTATGATCCGTGTCTATAACATTTTGCATGTTGAGATTTGGGTTTGACAGATGTTGTGTTGTGCAACAAAGGATTGACTCAGTGATTTCATATATGTATGTGGGTTTTCCTCTAAGAGATCGTGTACATATGTGGATCTTCTTCTAACTAATCACATATATATTCTACAGTATGGACATATTTGTAAGTAGGTGTGGTGAATGATAAGCGCATACATACATAGATATACTTTATAAGAGACATGCACATTTGCTGGGGTTTTACAGTATGAGCTATTAATGATGTTTGATCAGTGTTGTTAGGTTTGTTGTTGTCTGTCGATTATGTCTCTCTCATGATAATCTGTGTTTGATAGTTCTGGTTGGGTTGAATTGTTTACAAAATGATATGTTGACTAGAGATGATGCTACTGTGTGATGATCTGTATTTGGTTCAATGATTGTGATGGGTTCAACATGTGATTCAATGTTTGATTCAATGTGGCAATGCTTTAGACTCAGTTGTTTAGAATTTTGAGATTTGTATGTAGGTCCTCTTAAGGAGAAGTGCGTACATACGTGAGTATGACTCAAAACAATAATGTATATATTTTGTCATATGGTTGATCAAGGTTTGCAGTAGCAACAGTTGGTTTATGTGATGGGTAACAATGTTTGGCTTGGTATATTGATGAGTAGTTGTCCATTGATATGATCTATCCTAGTTTAGTTTGATCTAGTTGTATTGTTTGATTAAGATTCAGTGATTGTTTTCATGATTCAGTTGGTTCAGTGATTTGATACAGTGATTGATTTTAGTATTTCTATTTGGTATTGGGCTTAAATGATGGTAGTGGGTCTAGTTAGAAAATACGATGAAAAGTGGCCTGCATGTTTGATGTTGTGATTCAAGTGGTTCTAATATGAAATATTATGAAACGTTGTCCACAGAGGTGTTGAGGGTTGGATCCTTCAATGAGGGAGTCGAAGCTTCCTTCCATTGGTAGCTGGTAAATCTGTTTAGGGGGTTGGAGCTCCCTTCAAGTGGGTGCCGGTAAACGAGATCAGGGGGTTGGAGCTCCCTTCTAGTGGGTGATGGAGAATGGGAGAAGGTTGTAGACTTTTACAGGTGGATGCATGCGTACTGGTATGAGTCTGCGCCAGTGAAATATTGTAAGATGTTTTCCTTTATAATAAAATATGAAGACAAAGATGACGACAATGGTGGCTTCCTCCCACATTTCCACCTAAAAATCTTGGTGTCCTGATGTGTTGTTGTGTTGCTTATGTGTGATGGTAACTCTCTATAAATCCTTCACGGTGGTATTAGGATGGCATAGGTTGAAGGGTCCTATTTATGTGGATAATGCTGTTCTGTGGGTCTTTGAACTCTGTTTCAAACTGGGCGAGTGGTTTCATTGTTGGGCGCTCACTCCATTTTAAGGGTGGCTGGTTTCATTATCAGGTGCTCATTCCATACATAGGTTTGCTTCACTTGTTTAAACTCTTATCACTGTATTGTAAGTCATTCTAGTCTTCATAAGAGTCTAGGGTTTCCAGGTGGACGAGTAACTCCATTTTTTTGTGCTCTTATTGCACAATATGAGGGTTGCCCTGTTTGTTGAGCTCATGGTTGTTTTGTCCCTGAATTCCTTACAAAGAGGAGAGCCTACATAGGTCTCGTTTAATTGCCTGGTACTTATATGTGGATTACGGTACACAGGGATGGTTGGCTTAAGATGGGTTAACCCAGGTTCAAATTTTACTGCACACCAAAAAAACCCTCAATCACTGGCCCTTTCGGAAATGATGTGTGAGCAAGTTGCAGTCTCATCCGAAGTGACTATGGGAGGTTGCAAAACCAGGTTTTTGCAGCCTTGAGGGATACTGTGATGTGGAAATTTTGTATGTTCTTATGCTTTAACACTTATAAACTAGTTCACATTCATGAACTACTTCACACACATATATTACTTCGTAGAATTAAATTCATCACTTAAACATACCTTAAACATCCATAAACTTTATAGTACTGAAATAAAGTGCAAATAATAAGAAAATCAACACATGAAGACACAAATTTTACCGTGCCTCATCCCAATGTGGGACTGTGTCCATAAGAACTATTGCTTATAATATAGAATTTGGTACAACAAACAGTTCTTCGCCTGCGCACACAACTGCAAGTTATCTGCGCACTAAGCTACAAACTCAGGCCTCCATGCACTCAGTTGCAGAGCCTTTCCCCTTTGTCTGAAGTACATATCACAAAAATACAACCATAAACATAGATCTAGATCCAATTGATGCCTTCCTTCTTTATTATTCATCCCTTTATATACTATTACAATGAGGGATTACATCACTACATTATGATGGAACCAATACCATGGTTTTCAAAATAAAAGGGATTATGGTCCTAAACCATTTAAATTTTACAATATTATATGATTTTACAAAAAGGAAAGGTCTTCGTCGAGAAGCCCCTATACTACGCATTGAGTTTGCTGTGTGGTCCTCGTTGTGCCTTGTTTGAACTCAAAATTTTGTGGTGGAGGACTGCCTGCTCCTTCTTGCTAAAAAGGACTTTCCTCTCATGGAGGGCTTATGTCAAGGCTTGGTTGTTCTGGTGTTTTCTCAAGTATTTCTTCACTCAAGTCAATGATGTGTGACGGTTCTCCCTTTGTTTTCTTCCATTTTCCTTTTAACCGGGAGCTTCTTCTTAAGGATGAACTCACAACTATCTTCTCTGCACTTTGTTTCCCTTTCTGCTGTTTCTTAGCCAAGGCAGCAGCTTTGAGATCCTCTAGCCTTTCTGATAAAGGCTGGTAGTCCTCCTCCAATGATTTTTCAGGTGATGGAGAGATTTCTTGAGTGACTACTTTGCCCTTTTCCTTCTTTTGTTTCTTGTTCTTGGGCTGGTCTTCTTCCTCTTTATGGGTAGTCTCTTCAATTTCTTTAAGAGGGGAGTCTTGAGCTGTAGCATTTTTATCCCTCCTCCTACTTTTTCTTGGGATTTTTGATGGATTGCTTCCAGAGGCTTCAGTTGGCTCTTGGAAGTAGTTTTTTGTTAGAAATTGATCGCAAGTATCCTTGGATTTCTTTAACTGCTCTTCAATTAAAATTTTTATGAGCCCGTGGTGATAGAGATGGGGCTCAATATTTCCCACATGCTTTTGAACCGTGATGCTCATTTTCTTTAGACTTGCCAACAGAAAGTAGGGTAAATTGATGGCATGGCCTTCCATGAAGTTCATCATAATTCTTTCATGGTACATATACATAGTGCCAAAGCGGCCCTCACATGTGATAAACTTTTGAACAAGTAATAACAATGCAGTC
>APFE031582059.1:0-32090 GCA_000404065.3 Pinus taeda
ATACAACTGCACAACTTGAGTTGGAAAGAGCATCCTCTCAGGCAAAGGACAATAGGATCAAAGCTTTGGAGGACATCATAATAGAGCTTGGGCATGATCCTAAGGATGTCAAAGCTGTCCAGGAGCTGTTAAAGCTAAGGGATGCAGATATGGCAGCATTAAGGAAGATGATCAAGATCCCAGCAAATCTTCATCCCCAAACTGAAGAAGTTGCCCAGCTGAGACATGACAAGGATGCAGCAGCTATGCTGGTGTCACTGTATAAACAGCTCATCCAAACACAAGAAAAGTTGGAGGAATCAGAGGATGCACTTCAGGCAGCATTGCAACAGAAAGAGGCAGGCCAAAATTCTCAGCCCCCTCTAGAAACAATCAATCTGGAAGAAGCTCCACAAACCACTGCCCCTCCCATTCAGTAGACAGAGCAAGCAGCACCCTCTACCTCAGCACCAACAACAGAGAAGGATCAAAGCCTTGACATGCAGAAGCTCAGGAATGAAATTAAGGTCTTGGAGGCCCAAATGACAGAGCTAAGTCAAGCGAAAGAAACTTTGGCTAAGCTCAATGAAAAATATGATAAATCCAAGCAAAACGTGGCTGAGAGAGAAAGAGAGATAAAGACTCTCAAAAGGAGGATAAATGAGCTAGAGAAAGAGCTCACACTTGATAAAGTAACAGTTGAGATTAAGAGAGTCCTATGGGCCAATATTGGCCAATCCGTCACAGACCAGTGGGAATATATTGAGGCTATTCATGAGCAGATGGGGCTCATTGGAAAAGCACATTGGGAAATCCAAAGAGCAAGGGCATCTCTAGGCAGTATGCTTGAGACTGCCACCAGAATGGTTAATGTGCTTAATTACAGAATAAGTTCTCAGCTGGTCAAAATGGGAATTGCCAACAGGACTGAGACCATTTCGATGGTCAAAAGGGTCCTGACACTAAGAAACCTGGTACAGACATTAGAGATCAGAAGCCAGGATATGCAGACAAACATTAATAAATCCATGGACAAATTTATAGCATTGCAGAACAGAGGTCTTCCTAGCTTAATGGGCACCTCAGGAAGACTACTTTCCCATGAAAATTATGCCAAGAGGGTCAACACCTTTGCTACAAATCAGATTGCAGAAAAGCCAAGCACTTCAGCAGAATCAGGGCCAGCATCAGGACAGACTCTCTACAACAGGGTAGAGAGTTTATTTTTTATCATGAATGAAATCAATCACTTGTTTGATGTGCCTCCAAATTTATATAAATATACATAGGCGGATGAGACCATAGAGGCAATTTTAAGACATCAATTGCCCATATAGGAAGTCTGGAATGGATTAATACAATTACTACTAAACCAGAGCCAGTAATCAAGTTTTTTCCATTTAAATACGTAAGTTGTCATGCACAGGAAAATTTTGATATATCAACATGTATGGAGAAAAGAGGTTGAGCCAACTCATCGAAACCATTCGGCCACCACAACAGCACTGACAGTCACAGGTGACAGGGCCGAAAAGCTACAGGAGGACAGAGCTACAAAGACACGTCATTCATCAGTTATAACAAAGCGTTCAACCGACTCAATGATCTCCAAAGGTCAAAAATCTTCTGACAGAATTAAAGAGCATTTATGTTGTATAGAAAGCTGTAATAACTTCTTATCTGTTTCCTGTATGAGTTGGTGAAGATATTTATTTCTCAGATGACTCAATGCTTGAGATATTTTGTATGAAACACTTCTATATATTCCCCCTCGCATGAGTTTGCAGGGGTTGGTTGTTGTTAATGTCTCTTCTAGAGTTCTTTTATTGTAAATTCTCAGAGAAGTAATACAAAGGTGGTGGAATTTCCAAAGCTCTGTGTTGTTTGATGTATTGTGGTGTTTAGCTGAAAGTTACAGGATTCCTGTGTATTTCATGACACAATAAGTTTTCTTTACAACTCTTTGTTATGTGTTTTGTTGTCTTTCATATCTCTTTCATGCTTCTGTGCTTTACAGTTAATGGCAAGGAAAAAGAATAGTTCCGGGATTTAATCACAGATTACACTGAACTCAATCTAAGCTATTATAAATGTTTTTCTTCAGTTATAGTAATAAAGGTGTAATTCTTAATTGCTACCCTTTCACACTATATCTTTCACAGTGATCATTGTTTCAGGAATTCAAGTTTTCTCCTGAGGAATATATCTCTTTCTCACATCCCAGCTTAGTGGAAAATTCTTAATTGCTTTTCACTGGTTGTTTACATTTCACCATCATAATTTCAAGTCTGTTTTATGAAGTATTTAAATGGCCCTGTAATTCTAGCTGCTCAAACTCAAGATTTCAAAAACCAGTAGCCACAGACTCCATTGCCCAATGAACTAACATTATCTGCAGATTTTCACTTTAGATACAAAAAGACATCCTTCCAACCAAACAGAAAGACATCCTTCCAACCAAACATAAACCAAAACCCTTACTTCATAACTAGCCTAAAATCTCCACAGAACAGAGACAAACCTTAAAGAGAGAGCTCTCTCTGATTATAGTTGGGTTAGAAGCTGTAATCCAAAGATTGGTTAGTGGTTACCCCGACCGTATTCCCTTGGGAGTCAAAGGGAACAACCTGGGTGTTAACATAAGGTCTTGGCCTTCAAACTTATTTTTTTATAATGCAGTGAATAACTATTTAAAAATATTTATGATATTGTTAATTTTGTTATGATTAGATAAAGCTCCATTAAACTGTAACTTTGATTCTAGCTTGACCTTTTCACTAAGTTGCAATTTAATTTTTATTCTTATTAGATGCTTCTGTATTAATTTGTTTTTTTTGAATTATATATTTTTGGTAAAGTCTTATCTTTTATACATATATATGTGATTTTTTTTATTTTCTATTATTTTTTATTGTAATTTAATCTTTTACTTTAAAATTAATTATTTTTTTAAGAAAATTGTAATTTTCATTAATAGGATATGAAAAGTACAGTCTGAATATGCACATTTATGCATTCAAAAAAGGATTGTTAAAACATACAACCATCCAAAAAAGAGTAAAATTGAGTCCTTTAAAAATTCCTTATCATGTCCAATGAAAAGTTCATGAGTACTAGTATCTTGTAGCAAAAAATGTATTTACCTCCCTTCTGCCCATGAATTACATCATAAAGAAAAAAAAATTGTCTTTATTTAGGAATTATGCCTATGTTCATGCCTTCTATGCAAGGCTTCCGATAAAATTCAAAGGATGTATCTTCTAACTACCCCATGATCTTGCAAGTGCCTAGATTTTACTCAACCCCTACTTTAGAGAGAGTATGCAGTAGATTTTCTCTCCATGTAGATATGACAACATGAAATATGATCAAAAACATGTTTTAACTAGAATATTTCTTGAAGGTTTGGTATTTGTGTGTGCATGTGACATCTTGTAATATCATTGAACTAATTTATACCAATCTTGTTGGCATTATGTTTCTGGTATGCTTATATGTTACAGATGTTGTACTTGATGGCAACACCCATGGCATGGCTCTCAATATGATGAGAATTAAGAAGTACGCAGGAGAAAAGTTCACGGAATTTTATGCAGAGAAAAGTTTATTTCATGTTTGAAAACTTACCTTTGGTCCATGGTAGTTAGTCCTTGGAATTTGAACCTATGGTTTTTGGACCATGGCATCTCAATAGACGTGTTGATCCCTAGTATTGAGTTGATGGTATTTTTTTGTTATGGTTTTGGCCCGTGGTATCGGTCCATGATTTGAGGAAGAACTTCCCTATATAAAGCAAAGGAGATCATTTGGCTTGGGTATGCTTTTGAGTTGAATGTCTTAAGATCTGAAATATTCGGTTATTGTTTCAAAAGCTCGATCTATATTAAAGTGAAGTGGAAAGCGAATTTGTGAAGGGTGGTCTTTCGAGCGCTGCAGCTGCGGAAGTGTGGAGGCGTCGCAGGAGGCGCCGTAGGAGATGCCGCAGGAGGCGCCGCAGGGGGTGCCGCAGGAGACGCCACAGGGGGCGCCACAGGAGACGCCGCAGGAGACGCCACAAGAGACGCCGCAGGAGGCGCCGCAGGAGACGCCGCAGGAGACGCCACAGGAGGCGCCGCAGCAGACGCTGCAGGAGGCGCCACAGGAGGCGTCGCGAGGACGCCGCAGGAGACGCCACAGGAGGCGACGCAGGAGGCGCCGCAGGAGACGCCACAGGAGGCGACGCAGGAGGCGCCGCAGGAGACGCCGCAGGAGGCACTACAGGAGACGCCACAAAAGGTGTTCTGGGTTTAGTTTTCTGTTATTGTGGATCTGGTTATCTGGGTGACTTACTGGTACTTGATGATAATTTGATATTTATGGATCCAGTTTGAAAATTTATGAAAAGTAGTCGTTGAAAGAAAAGAAGTAGGGGGTTTTAGCTCCCTTCCAGGAGATACTGGAAAACGAGAGAGAGTTGTAGCTCTCTGTAGGTTGCATCCTGCGTACTGGTAAAGGACTGCACCAGTACAAGACCATTGTAAAAGGAGTTTCTAATTTGAAAGAAGATAGAAACATATTGCAGCAGGTGGTTTTCACCCACATTGGGTTTCCACCTTATATCTGGTGTTCTTTGATGTGACTGTCTGTTTTTCTCGTTCATTGTTTTATGGTACTGATACGCAAAAATAATTCAAAGTATAAATAAGGGAGAATTGTTAAAAGGACTAGATAATACTGATTCACCCCCCCTCTCAGTATTATTTTCAACAATTGGTATCAGAGCAGGTCCTTCTAAAGAAGCTTGATCGCTTGAAGGAAGATCTTTCATCATGAGCAACTACGAGAGGGAAGCATCTATCAGGCCAACGGTTTTTGATGGGACAAACTTCAATTATTGGAAGGTAAGAGTTACTGCCTATCTTCAATCTCTTGGTACAGAAGTTTGGAACATCGTAGAGACAGGCTATGCTTTTCCTTCAATTACTCCTACAGATGTAGACGAGAAGAAGAAGTATGAAACAAATGCAAAAGCAGTCAGTACCCTATTAGGATGTATATCCCAATCGAAATTCATGAAGGTAATGCACTATAAATTCGCAAAAGAGATATGGGACAAAATTGCCACGAGCTATGAAGGAGATGAACAGATAAAGCGTGCCAAACTTCAAACTCTCAGGATTCAGTATGAGACTCTCAAGATGTATAATGATGAAAGTGTGGCTAACTATTTTCTTCGTGTAGATGAAGTTGTTAATTGTATGAAAAATTTGGGTGAAGAAATAAAACAGGCTATTGTGGTTGAAAAGGTTCTAAGATCATTGTCCCCCATGTTTGAATCTAAAGTATCTGCAATAGAAGAAAAAGAAAATCTACGAATTCTTACTATGTCTCAGCTACATGGAATTCTAACTGCTTATGAAATGAGAAAGGGAGGTCCATCAGATAGAAGAGAAGCTGCTTTCAAGGCATAAGGCAAAGGAGATTATTATGAAGCAAGCCACGTCCCAGAAGAAGAGGAAGAAGAATCAAACTTTGTCAGAAATCTTCAAAGGGGTTCTGGAAGGTTCAGAGGTAAGTTGCATTTTAAATGCTTTGCTTGTGGAAGAGTAGGTCATTATGCTGCAAAATGTCCTTATAAGGATAAAGGAAAGGAACCTGCTAGATGGAACAAGAAACAGAGTGAAAGTAAGAAAAGCTACTACACTCATGAAGACAGTGATGGTCTATCAAACAGTGATGAAGATGAACGAGGTAATGAATATAAATTGTTAATGGCATTTGAAGATGATGATTATATGGATGCTATAGATGTGGATTACTTTCATGGAGAAATTACTAAACTTAAGAGATGTATAGAAGAGAAGAATATGATCATTGATACTCTACAATTTCAAATTGATGAAAAGGAAAGACATCTTGAAAAATTAGAAGGTGAATTGTTGGTCTTAGAAAAGAGATTGAGAAAACAAAAGCTATTAATCTTAAGTTTGTCAAAGGATCTGAAACTTTGGATGAGATTATCAATGTGCAGCGGTCTCCTCTAAACAAGACAGGTCTGGGCTATAATGGAGAAACTTCTCAAGCATCCACCTCAAAAAAGTTATCTTGATGCAGCAAGAAGAAATGAGCAAAAGCACAATGAAGACCATCAGGTAAAACAGGGATGAATTGTAAACAGAAACTATCAGGGGCAATCCATCTTAAGCGTGAACAAAAGCTACAACCAGCCACATGTAAAATCTTCTCAATTTGGTTCAAGAATAGATGACAAGAGAAATTACAATCAATTGGCTGGTAGATTTGATAACCGCAGAAGTTTCTTCAATGGACAATGCTTTTCTTGCATAACTTTGGTCAGAAAGCAGCTCAATGTGTTGCATATAAAACAATCATGACTAGGGAAGCTCAAAAACAAAGAAGTATGACCGGGATTACAAAAAGGACCTATAACAACTTTTCGGTTCTTGAAAAGGAAGTTGAATGTTCGAAACGCGTAGACAAAGGTCTTTTTGATGTGATTTACACCGAAACTCTTCTTATAAATATGATGGATCACAGAAGCCTCAATTCTACCAACAAAGGAGTGATCAGGACCTATATCTAAGTTTTAATTGCATGCATAATAATAATGATAATGATAATAATAGTTTAATTTCAAGGTCATGACTAAGCCAGACATCAAATTGGTATATGAGACCCCTTTGTTTTTGGGATGAGGGATCCTCTTCTGTGCAGTGATTCGACTGCTAAAATCTACGGAGGTGTACATAGTCTGCTTCACTATGGGTTTAGACCTGCAACTTGGTAGGAGGAAACACATGTTCATAACCCTTAGGCTCGCTAAAGTTGTACCCTTAGGCTCGTTGAAGTTGTAACCTTAGTTGACATGTTTAAAGATTTAGACCAGTGTGATCATTTGATATATCATGTTTCTTACCTGATGAAAATTACTAAAATTTTAATGGTTATATTCTTGCAGGTACCAAATCAAAGCACAGAAGAGATGCCTGGGTGATTATTTCTTCTAAGATGCTTTTAGGTTCAAAGAGAACAATAATATCTACCTCGATTGTTTTGAAAATATATGAAGGTTCTTATTGCAATATCTCTGCAATTCTTATTTAATGTGTTTAATCACCCACATCCTATGCAAGATTTAAGTTGGAATCTTACCGCTATAAAATATGGGGCAGAATTTGTATTAAATTCTATATTTTTACTATTTAGTGATTGTCTGAAGTTATATAAGCAAGAATAAGTTAGAAGGTGCACCAATGCGTCATGTATTCTTTGATAAATATTCCCACCACAACTTGTAAAATTTGCTAAATAATATGGATATCAACATTAAATTTCCAAATTTTGAAGAGTAGAAGCATGTTTACAATAAACACAAGAGAGTGGAGAGAAAATACCAGACAACATTATATTACTGCTATAGTGAATGCACAATATAAGGCCAGCTCGAGGTATGATTTTGATATACAGGCTTATGTACTATACTCAAATACATCTCATACGCTTCAAATAGTGCCATAGACTTCCTAATGTAATGGTTGGTGTAACCACCTAGCACTAACCTTACCTTTGATAGTTACATATTGGTCAGATGTTAAGTCATATGACAAAGGAACAAAAGGCACATTGATACAAGTGTCTGATATGGGACTTGTTGGCCTTTTAAACAAAACATGGGGGATGTATATGTATATGTATATGTATCTCTATAGTGCACATAAAATAAAGGTTTAGACTATGTTGCACAAAATGCCTAGCTGGGCACAAAATGTGTAGCTGGGGCCATATTGGTACTAGAAATGCCTAAACACAGTTGAAATGGCCCCGAAATGCTGCTGGCCATACTGTATAGCATTTCGTGATTTTGAAAAGCCATAAGGTATGGACAACAACATTTTGTGACCATTTAAGCCAAAATCTATCACGTTTCAACTTTTTTTGGGTTAATTTTTTTTATTTTCCTCAAACAGCATATGCAATTAGTAGTTATGCTGTGGGTTTATAATTTTAGATTTGTTGAAAAACAATGCAGGGTGCCTTTTCCATAAAACTAAAATATTCCTATAAATGCTAGAAGACTGATGTAAAGGATCATATTTATATTTACTTCATGGGTGGAACGAATTGGCACAGTGAATCAACCTTACTTTTATTTTCTTTCACTTCATGGGAGGAAAGAATTGGCATAGGGAATTGACCCCTTTTTTTTTTCTTGCTGTCTGATTGGATACAAAAACACCAGGAATAGTAGAAGGTTATGATTAGACAGTAGGGATCCTCCATGACAGTGTGGTCCCACCAATCTCTAGAAGACATGTGATACAATATTTTCACCTTAAAATGTCATGTTCGATACATATTTCCTTTGTTGACTTGTGAACATTGAATACATTGCATCCATGCAGGTTTACATGAAAATTTTTAATACATTACATGACATTAATATATTAATATTTATATGTTTTGAATCAACACATTCACAATCTGATGAAGAGGCCAATACCCATTAAATCTGATGAAAGGGTCCAATACAATTAAATATGCTTATGCTTGTTGTTGTTGTAAATATTCAGTGGAGTTCTGTGACCTTCGATGTTGAGACCTCCACCAGTGGCAGTCCACCTCTTCTAACTTCTCCATAGTACATGCACTAGGCATGGGAGATATTGATGCATATGGAGTAGGTGGATTATTTTGGACCACATATTTAAAAAAATATTGGAGGATGAAGACGCACTGTTTCCCACAACCCTTCCATGCATGAGTAAAACCGATGAGTTGAATCCTTGTATATGCTATAGTGATAATAGTGCTTGATCCTCAATTTGTTTCCCTTCAAATAGAAGTTGTTGTTGATCTACCAGAGTCTGTTGCATGTGCTTTAACTTCAAGTTTATATCGACCACAAAATCTCTAGAATGCATCCACATCATTAAAGATTTACTTGAGAGTGATTTGGTCATGTTTCGAAACCTAAGTTGCACTACCTTGGGGGGTCGCATCCCTATGCAACATAGTTTGAAACCATGGTTGATGGTCGATAATTTCTTCAAATACATGGCCTGCACTCAAACCATCATACACTTGGCATATAACATAAAATATACACAATGGCTTGATTTGGTTGTGCATAGGAATTTTGTCAAACATTTTGCGGGATGCCATTTTTTATTTAAATACTTCTTGTATAGGCTCTGCCACCATGGATTTGTTAGCAAAGCCTACCAAAGGGATTAGATGCTTAAAAGAGAGAAACCTTGAGCATAGGTTGAGAATAGTGCCATAGGGACCAGTCACCCTAAAATATTCAATATTTGTCTACCCTAGCTCTTGTGCATCAGTTTACGTCACCTTCATACTGTTCTAGGTGTAAGAGATCATTTAGGGAATCAAACTTTGGCTTGTATTTAGGAGTAAATTTCTCCATGAATTTGGAGATTTCGACTTTTTCATATGCTTATTTGTACTTGTCAACCAAATGAGAACCTTTACTCATTATAGAGTAATCCCAATCATTTGGTTGTAGTTTCTAGGCTAACCCTGGTTTCAAGAGTTCGTCTAATTTTTTCATAAGCTCAACAGATTTGGAAGAAACCCTTGCGGGATTAGTTTAAAATGAGAAGCTTTGGACATGCCCTCTCAGTTATTTGTCTTGGTGTTCTACAAAATCTTATTTTTCCTTCTGCTCCTTTTGACCATGTGATTCAATCTGATGACTAGACTGAGATTGTTGATGCCTAAGTGAGGGCCTCTCTCACTCTCTCTCTATACACGCACACACACACACACACACACACAATGAATTACAAATACAAAAAATAAATATAGACGTTAAGATCCAAGTTTTTAAATACATTTACAAAGTATTCTTACAACTAGTCACTATATGACGTGCACATGAAGTTAGAATATTCAAAACACAAAATAGAGGTTAGTAGTAAGAAACATTAATTATAATTTTGTCATCTCATTTTATGTCACCAAAATAAAAATATATTACATAATCATTGATATTGTAAATGGGAAACAAATGGAAAATACAAAATAGGGTGGATACTAGAATCATAGATGGAAGAATTTGATAGCTCGTAAATGGTTTTCATTCATGTTAGAATAATCAAGATCACCACCACTGCCACTATGCTCTACCCCATCCTCTTCCTCCTCTATATCCAATCCAAAGTCTACATTTTTTGGTGTGGGGGATGACATCTAAAGAGGATCATCATCATCATCAAAAGTGATCGGCTTTAGCGCTGGATCTTTAAGATCCAAGCTGGCTAATACTAACTCAATGTTGTTGTTCAAACACATATCATTAAAAAATACATCTCACAGCTTTTTATATCCCTTTAACCACTCATCCCTCATCTTGTACATAAGGAAGAGATTGGCATGCACTTATAACATTGTTTTAGCTATGGATTGCTCAGGTATGCTCTTATTCAAAGTGTGAAAATTCATGTATGTGCTCGAATTATTCTTACAATAAGAGGATAGATTAACATGAGAGGAGATCCTCATAGTTAACTGTTATAGAATAATAGGCACTAACTTAAGATTTCCCCATTGATCATAGGGATTTTTAATCCCCCTATCTCTAAGAACATCAGAGCATATCAATCTACTAATGCCAATAGATAACTATTTGAAGCCCTCCTCCACCCCATAGAGGGATGCTTTCTCTTGATATGTCGTTCTAAATGCTTCCATATTCCCCTACAAAATGTTAGGGTACTTTTCCATCATGTGGCGTAAAGACACGCAGGTGTTGGGGAACATGTCATGTTTCTTAAATAAAATGACATTTCTTTGTTGTTGTTTGTAATGTAATCACATTATACTCTATTCTTGATGTTGCCACTTTTGAAGAAATGAAGCAACATGACCAATGAAGTATTGAATAAAATTCATGTTTCCAAACTCAAAGCATTAGAATATACAAATATAGAGAGAAGACAAGATATGATCAAAGTAGGCTCATGAATATATCCATTATATCAAAATGGCACCTAGTGCACTATCCAATACATAGTTATTACTAATTAGAATTTAGTACAAACATGATATGGAGATCAAAAGAAAAAAACATAACCAAGGAAGTTCCAAATGGCCTCTACAACAAAAGTAAACTATAAAACATCACTAGTGACCATACTATGAAAATGCCACTGCCAACAAATTTGTGAATTGTTGTAGCTTATTCTTATGCATGTATGAGTTCATAATTGGAAAGCAGTTTATGAGATTAATCACCCAAGATGCAAAAGAAAGGTATCAATGCCTAATATCCAAGGCTAGCACTCAAGAAAAATGTAAGACACGACTGTTATGCTAGATCAAATCACAAAACATTTATATCAGTTAGTTGTAGCGAAAATACGAGTCTTAGTAAAGTAACCAAACCTCATAAGATACCACTAGCCGAGTTCGTTGGTTTAACTCAGACTCAGCTAAGCCAGCCAATTTGTTACCGAACTGGCTGAGTTAGTGACTGGCTCGATCGGTTCAGTAACAAACCGGCCACTGGATTACCACTACTAGTTCAAGGTAAGTCGCTAATGCATAATCTATTGTTAAAATTGGAAACTAGGGAAACCTCCATGCGGGCCATCTTATTTATGGCAACTGATATTTTTCATGGATCCCTCTAATCGAGAGGTGTAGGATTGATATAGAGATCATCTGATTCTGATAAGTATTCATGGAGTTATGAATTTATTTGTGTTATGGGACAATTCGTCAAGGTTAGCTAGCAACGAAATAACCGCCACATTTTCTCAACGTTTTAGTATAAAAGGACTTGAGATTCATTTTACACACACTTCTCTCTCAATTTCTCTCCACTTGTCTTGGGTTTTAGTGTGAGAGAAATCTAGCAGGAAGAAGCCCTAGATGTTGGAGGAAAGGAGGCTGCCTTAGCTGCAACAAAGAAGATAGGCTAGTGAAGCTATGGAAGGGATGTAGGTTGACCTAAAGGAGCTCATGGAAGAAGCTTAATGCAGCTATGTAGGAGGCCTTAACAAGCCCTAGCCAAAGTTCTAAAGCAACCCTAACGCTGTCCTAAATTTGCCCTAACCACAGGTCTGCCCAGCCCTAACCACAGGTCCATTCAAGCCCTAGACATAGGTCTATTGAAGTGTCTTGGGTGTAAGAAAGGGCAGCATATGATGCTACAAGAAGAGGCCAATGAAGCGAGGGAGTTAAGGTCTGGTTCAAGGCTAATCGAGTTGCTATTAGAGGACTGAGGAAATGAGCTTGGGGGCCAAGTTGAAGAAGGGTGAATGCAAGACTATTTGGGGCAACGAAAAGGTAAGGGAAATTTGTTTGAGTGGGTTGTAGGTGACAACATGGGACCACTTCAAAACAGGGACAACGTGAAGAGGTTTTGGGTCAGATTTGTGCCAAGAACAACAACACATTTGTGGAGGTCTCTTCGTTAGTAGGGCCACAGAGATTAAGGGCTGTTTTGGTGGACGGTTAAGGGCTGTCACAGCATGACCAGATGCCCTAACTAGTCAGAGTATAAACAACAATGAAAGCATACAATTGGGACAATAGATATGGCATGACACAATTGATGGGATAACAATAATACAATTGGGACAACAGCTGTGTCATGGCACAATTGGATAGAAGTTGTGATGGGACAACATCAATATCCAATTGGGATAGCAGTATGGTAAGCAAGATGCATGGGCAACATGTTACAATGACAGCGTGATAGCAACAATGTTACAATGATGTCATGGGACAACAACGTAACAATGGGACAGCAACAAAGGCATGCTTACAATGAAGCAACAATATGGTAGGCCAGTTTTGGTAAGCACATGGTGACAAGCATGGTGCAGCAAGCACATGGGATAGTATAGCAAACATGGTGTAGCAATGGCACATGATGGTACATGATGCAGTACAAGGATGGGTACAATAATGGTTGATGAAGCATGATGAGATACAACATAGTGATGATGGGTGCAACATGGTGCAACACGGTGAGGTGCAACATGATGATGAGGTGCAACACAATGATAGGTGAAAGAGTCACCTTGGAGAATCAGTTGAAGCAGCATGTCTTCAACTAATTTCAGCTATCTCATGTATCATCTTCTGTTGTAAACGTACTATCTCTCTCTCTCTCTCTATTGAACTATTGAAGAACATATAAGAAGAATTGATCAACGGTTTCCCCACATTGGGTTTGTCCTTGGCTAGCACCACATCTTGTGTCCTCTTGTCTTGGCTTGTCTTCTGTGATCTATGTTTATGTTCTATCTGCAATTTACTTTAAATTTTGATGTGATTGCTATTCTGAAAAAGATATTGAGCTAACTATGAAAATTGAAATAAATTTCTCTAAGCATAGAATATGCCTAAAATTAACATCTATTAATCCCTATGCCTTCATCCTTCCTTCATAGGCGCAGTTCGAACATGGAAGGAGGCCCAATTCCAAATTTAGAACTCGAGTTCTAATTGCGAGTTAACTAAGAGTGTTACTTGCTCTCCTTCCAATCATCACTGGAGTTGATAACTTGTTCTCTCTCCAATAAACACTAGAGATCTAACTCACTCTTCCTTCAATCAAGACTAAAGACTAACTTGTTCTAACTTGACTAGAAATTGCCACCCTATTTTGTATTCAAACTGATGAAGACTCCACTTAACTGAAACTCCAACTCTACGCATGCAAACTTGAAGATATTCCAGTAAATTGGAAATAACTCATCCTAATCGACTTCTAACTCATGAGGACAATTCGAGGTCTTCATTGGCCAAGGCACAAGCCAAAAGACCTTGCTTGCTACTTTTTTAACATTCCCTACCAAGATGACTGCAATAAGGCAATACTCAAAGTGGAATAAAATAATTCTGTAAAAACGTCCATTAAAATGTTTTCCTTCTTCTAACAAAAATATGGGACATTTACAAGGACTACTTGCTTACAAAACATTTACTAGTACATGAATTGGCAAGAAGTCCATATTTTAATGGGGTAATATAGATTTTTAGCGATAAGAAAACTAGGATGGCATATTAAAAGGATGTTCATATCCAAGTTTAAACATTAGGTATGTAGTTGTTCCTTGTCTCTTTTTATGATATGTCGATGGATAATAATGTAGACTCTTTATGAGTGGTTTGGCCAAGGGCAACCCATTTTTTTTTACTTTTGGACTTGCTTGCGGAGTCTGAAATTGCGGACCTCCTTTTTTGTATTAAATCCTTGTACATATTACTCTTATTAAAAGTTTATAATGTGTAAATAAAAATTCATATAACTAATCATAAAACCAAGAAACGAGTCTCACCTTCTTATTCTTAAGTCTTGCCTAGAAGAAGAGACAATATTCAAGTATCCAAGTACACATTTTCACAATCATGGAGACTTTATGGCCTTGTACAAATTACCATCAACATCATAAATTCAGAATAGCCGTGCTTGAGGAATGCAAACTTCTGACGGAACCTTATTTCCTACATATATAACAAACTAGTTACAGGTTATGATCATGGAAAAAATATGAAAATTCTAAACTTACTTGTAGTCAGACTGAGAAACAATTGATAGGTAGATGTAGTGCTATCTCGCTTGATGAAACAATATACATAGGGATCCCTTGATCTAGGCTGCACACAAAAAATAAAAGACAAACATTCAAAGGGAGACAAAACAGTTAATTAACAAATAACCATCATGCCAAAAACTAGAACAATGTCGCAAGTAAAAATTACATAGGAGTAAAAACTAATATGAAGGAAACTAAACAGTGCCCTTGTACCAAATGAGGCGAGTAAATAATCAAGTAAATGCAAGAAATTCTATAGCAAAACAAATCTGAAATTTCAAATTTCAAAGCATTCAAAAGGATATTTTATTATTATGTGTCATTGAAGGGCTTCAGATACAATTACAAAGAAAGTTTCCACTCCCTTTCATAATTTTTTAGCTGAATATTGTTGCCAGTTGCAAATCAATTAATGCAGAAATTTTAAAAATCTCACTAGTGCCAAATTGATTGCCTTAAAGTGGGCCTATGCAACCATTCATGGTTCACCATCCAGAATCACCACCTAATATAGAGGGTTTCCTCTTTCATTCAAGGGATCTTCTATAAAACTATTCACCACCTTAATAACATAAAGAGGTTGACTGTTGTCATTCCATTGAATAGGCCATTATACCTAAAATGTCCCCTCAATTTGTGAGAGGATTATCTCTGACGAAAACATTCATTGAAATGAACAATGCAGTCTGCAATGCAAAATAGAAGCAAGATTTTCCCTATTTAGTTTCTTTAGCTCTGGATATAATTAATCAACAAAATAATAACATCACATAACTTATGAATAGCATGGGAAACTTATCAATTAAAACTGAACGCAAAAAACAAGAAGGGGGGTATCAATACGTTGGAACCAAATTAACAAAACCTTTGGGAATTGGCTTCTAAAAACACAAGTACTTCTGAAAATTCTAATGATAAAGATATAGCATATCATGGACATCAAAGAAAATGCAAGGCAAGCCAATCAATAGATAGTTTGCAGATTTGAAAGAAATAATTAAGAGTTGTTATTGTTTAAAATATAAAATTATGGCTACATAGAGGGGTTTCAGGGCATTTCATAAAATAGAGACTTCGATTTTTAGGAAATGGAGGCTTTGCAACACTTGCTCTGCACATATATAATTGAAGAGAAACTAGGAAGAACTGAGAGGGGTGAAAAACAAGGAAGAATGGGACGAGAGGCTTTTTCTCAATCCATTCTTTTCCTAAGCCCTTGATTTAATCCAGGGTTACAGAGTTGTCATTCACCCTCGGCAATGGTAGAGGTCACTCATCCCACCGTTTCTTGTTGCCTACAAGAAATAATTGGTCTACCGAGCTAAAAATTGTTTTCCAAGGGATGCATGACATGTGCTAGAAGTAAAATTACTGAAGCAAAGAGGGTGGAGAAAAATTACAGACATATTCACATGATCATGATATAACCTTTATTTATAGTCACAATGTGTATGTATGTACACAAAGCATAATTTTATTTCCATCCTAGATGCCACAAATGTTCTATGTATACTAAATAATCAATATGCACTATACAAGGGATTGGCAGATTCTTAGAGACTAGCAACAGCACCAGGCTGATACGGTGAGGAGGGGCCAATTTTGCCATGCCAAAGAGAGGAAACCAGAGGATTAATCTAGAGAATATGCTTCAAAATAATTATAGAGAATAATTCGAGCTTAGGTGGGAATATTCTTACCTAGGGGCTGGAAGCCACAATTTTGCTGCTTGGCTTGCATAATATCGTATATAATGCCAGTTACCCACCTATGGAGGGTCCTTATTCAAGTTGATCCACTTATTGCTACTTCAATACCACTAAGGCCTTGATACCTAAATCCTGCAAATTGGGTATGGAAGTGGTAACAAGCTCCAACAAATTACATTTATTCATAAACCCTACAAAACCTAGATTTGAAATACATTCCTGTGGTTGGTTAGGGTTCCCTAACTAGTTTTTAAAGCGATTTGGAGGCCAACATGACATATTGGTCCTATAATTGATCCATACATTTTGAGATATTTAAGTTCTTGACTGTTTGTTTGAAGAGGAAAAATGAGAGAAAGGAGGAGTGCATGGGACCTGAGCTTTTGATATTTTTACGTGAGCACTTCATTCCAAACTGTGCACACTAGGGATGTTAAGAGAAAATCCTCTGGTCTCGCTAATAGTGTCAAGATGAGGAGGGACAACAGTTACTGTGGCTTCTATTGCTTCTGGCAATCTCCATGATGCTCTCCATTTTTCCCTTTGGTTATGGCCCCCCCTTTGTTGAATCAATTGAGAGAGTAGCAAGAATAGGAAATCCACCCTTTGGTTATAAGTTCCCCTCTACTGAATCAATTTTGCACTAGCAAAAAGAATAGGAAATCCAAAGGGTATGGGAAACTTGTGTGTATTTGTAAAAATTATAGTTTTACTATAGGAAAAGACATTTAGAGGATTTGAAAAAGAGTTTGAAACAAAAGAAAATTATCGTGTAAAATATATAAAGGCGATTAGAGTTACAATTTGTTCTCATTTATATAAAGGTGTTAGAGTTATGGTTCGTTCTTATTTAGAATGATTAGATTACACAAACTTTATTGAACAACTATAGGAAAATACATTTAGACGATTTGAAAAAGTGCTTGAAACAAAACAAATTTTGATCATGCAAAATATATAAAGGGGGTTAGAGTTACAATTGCTTTTCATTTAGAAGAATTAGATTTTTTCCAGTTGCATTTTTTATATCCATTATTATTATAGAAAATGTTAATGCATATTTAATATTAAGATAATATCCAGAAATTATTGAACAACTATAGGAAAATACATTTAGACGACTTGAAAAAGAGTTTGAAACAAAATAACTTTTGATCATGCAAAATATAGGAAGGGTGTTAGACTTACAACTAGTTTTCATTTAGAAGAATTAGATTTTTTTTGGTTGCATTTCTTATATCCATTACTATTATGGCAAAGTTTAATGAATATTTAATATTAAGATAATACGCACAAATTATTGAACAAATATAGGCAAATACATTTAGACGAATTGAAAAAGAGTTTGAAACAAAACAAATTTGATCATGCAAAATATATAAAGGGTGTTAGAGTCACAATTGGTTCTCATTTAGAAGAATTAGAATTTTCTTCTGGTTGCTTTTTTTAATATCCATTACTATTATGGAAAACGTTAATGCATATTTTCTATTAAGATTTCTATATCAGGAGTGAAAATATTATTAGGAGGATGTATTAAGTTTGGGGTGACATAAGATCCATAAGCATCAATAAAGAAAATATATGCAATATCACATAGTAGTGTGAGAGATCATGTTGGGATGAAGATACTTTTGACAAAGGGTGTTGTGCTTATTATTTGGGATCATATTCATTAATGGTTCCTCTATGGGATCTTAATAATATCTTCACCTATGGAATGGTATGTTCATATTTGTAGCACAAGACAAACTAGATAAAGCAATGAGTGACATTGATTTTCATCATCTACAGTTCATGTAATATACCACAAAAAAGGACATTTCCATGTCCACCCACTTCTCTAATGTTTTTGCATAGCAAAACATAAAATATTGATGATTGATTGCCGTAATATATCTAAAGGATCTAATATAAATGTAAATATGTAGGTTGTTTTTAAAGACCTAACTACATGGAAGAGTCGATTTACCTTTAGGCCTAAGATATTTATTGAAGAAAATATTGATATGGATGTCCATAACTATTGACTAGTTCCATTTGGTAGAAGATATAATATCTAAAATAGTGTAAAATTGGGTGTTAATTTAATTTAGTCTATGTTGTGATACATGTTTCACCATATCATAGGAGAAACTCCTAAGAAAATTAGGGTATAAGTCAGCGATCTCACACCAAGTCCAAGGTTTGTTAATCTCATGGTCTCATTTTGATTCTATTTCTATTCCTCAATTGCATGCTCATATTAATAAATGAAAACCAATAAACTAATGTGATAATGTATTTAGAATTTCCTTGCAAAACAAAAAGGCTTCTTGTTTGACCCCATTCCATAGTGAAAGTAGACTTCTTTCACTAAACTAGATCTCTAAGCTAGATTTCTTTCTAAACTAGATCATGTTGGGATGAAGATACTTTTGACAAAGAATGTTGTGCTTATTATTTTAGATCATCTTCATTAATGGTTCCTTTAGGGGATCATAATAATATCTTCACCTATGCAATGGTATGTTGATATTTTTAGCACAAGACAAACTAGATAAATCGATGAGTGACATTGATTTTCATCATCTATATTTCATGTAATATATCACAAAAAAGGCCTTTTGCATATCCACCCACTTCTCTAATGATTTTTCACAGAAAATGGAATTATATGTTGATATTTTTAGCACAATAAAAACTATATAAAGCGATGAGTGACATTGATTTTCATCATCTATAGTTCATAAAATATTTCACAAAAAAGACTCTTTACATGTCCATATCATAGGAGAAACTCCTAAGAAAATGAGGGTATAAGGTAGAGATCTCACACCAAGACCAAGGTTTATTAATTTCATAATCTCTCATTTGGATTCCATTTCCATTCCTCAATTGCATGCTCATATTAATAAATGACAACCAATAAACTAATGTGATAATGTATTTGGAATTTCCTTGCAAAAAAAAACACTTATTGTTTGACCCCTTTCCATAGTGAGAGTAGATTTCTTTCTCTAAACTAGATTTCTTTCTCTAAACTAGATTTCTTTCTTTAAATAAGGGGACAGAAAAGTTACTTTGAATCCTAACACACCAATAGGATTGGCATTGAGGGACAAGCTCAGAAACATTTGATTGCAAAAAAGAGAAATAATTTCACATTACTCTCCGGGTTCATTTACTGTTGAGATGAGGTTGGATGAGTTGGAGAAAATATTCCCTCTAGAGAACTAGTGATCCTAGCCTTCAATCTAGACATAGTTGTTGGAACTCTATAAATGGAAGTGAAAAATTACCAAATTGGGAGAGACTTCGGTGTGATTTGCTGTAGGAAGAAATTCAGTGGAATACTAGAGATGGAATAACATCCAAATATGAGGGGGAAGAGAATTTTGCCTTGGTTGGAAATGGAAATAATGGCAAGGGAAAGAAGGCCAAAAGAGAACGAGAGACTAGTCAAACCAATGACAAGAAGAAGGACTTGATCAAGATAAAATGTTTTTGTTGCCTTGAATTTGGGCACTATGCAAGAAAGTGTTCACACAAGAAGTATAAGAAGAATCCTTCAAGAGGAGCAAGAGGTGAGGCACTTGCCTCACAATTCAAATTAGGCTTCACCTTGATTGAATGTATGGACACCACTATAATGGGGAGTGTGTGGTGTCTATATTTAGATGCCTCGTTCCATATGACATGATGTAAAGAATTCTTTAGTAGCCTAGAGGAGAAGGATCTCCAGATGCACATAGAAATTGGGGATGATGGGTGATACAATACCAAAGGAATTGGTATCGTAACCTTTAAGATGGAGTCAACCTCCCATCTTCATCTAAAAGATATCTTGTATGTACTTGGGATGAACAGGAACCTACTCTCTATAGTTGTATTGGACAATCATGGCTATGATGTTGTTTTCAGTAAGGGGAAATCCTTTCTAAGACATGTAGCTATCGAAAAAGTAAAACTTATTAGCTCATTATCACTCGCAACTCTTTTTTGGAGAAAGACCTCATAACTATTTAAAAAATTCTTTGTCGCATTTAATGCCTCTTCACATTTCTACTCTTTTTCCTTAGATTGTGATGACAACCATGGATTGTCAAATACTTCATTGTTTGTTCTCTTCCATAATCGGGTTGATCTTCCTTTAAAGTTTGTTGTGTCTTTTTATTTTATTTTTCTATATATTACTTCCTACCAACAGGCCATGTCCTCAAGGCTAATTTTATTTTCCTCCACTAGCCTTATCTAATCATTAATTACAGGATTAATTTCAATGCTTACTGTAGTAAAAAACAAAATGTTCTTGAAACATTTTCCTTCAATTTGCAACTGGACTAGCTTGACATAATACCTTGAAAGCATATCTGCAAAATGGTTCTCAGACCGATGAACCTACTTCATAACGACATCGAAAATTAGATTATCTTGACCATCGCTTAAGTAAGAAGCACATATTATCCATTCCCCTTTTCACTCCATAATGGTGATCCTGAAGTTGTTTCGATGAGAATCAAAACCATGACCTCACAGTGCGTACAATTTTGAACTCTCCTCCCTAAAGAAGGTAGTCACCCTTTCACACTTAGACAGTATATGCGCAAGTGTCTTCCTTATGACTCAGTAATAGAGGAAACTAGTGGCCTCGCACACAAATGGACAAGGTGAGAATTAGTTGAATGACCTAACAGTACAAATTGAGATACATTAGCAATATTAAAGTGGCGTATTGATAATCTTGAGGATATCTTGGAGGAAACAATTATATCCATGGAGGTGTTAGCTGATGCACATGACTTTCACAGTAAGTCCAGATGAACATTGTGGACAATATGATTTTAGAATGATTTTAGGACCATATAGGTGAATATATGACGTACTAATTGTGTGATGAGGTGCATTTGCAGCCTTATTATAGCCATGCCAAAGAGGAATTTGGATTGAGCTGAAATATTGGAAATGTTTACACCCAATCTTTGGGATTAGGAAAACTTATGTAAATATTATAAATTGAAAAAAATAAAGGAAGATAGAAGATGAAGAGACATGGGAGATGAAACCCAATAGTCTCCCTCTCCTTGTATATAGTCATATTATCTTTTAATGCTAAACACAATTTCATTCAAAGTTACAAACTTGGCCTGACATTGTATCAGAGCAACAAGTCCCACTTCATCTCTCTCCTCTTGTAACTCATATTCATTGACATATTCCCTACAATTATTTCCTTATGAAGGTTGAGAACAAAAAATGTGTTCATTTAAGGCCTTAAGATGGATCTTAAGGCTTTTCTCTAGAAATTTTCAAGGTGGGAGAAGTAGTAAAAATGACACATAAGTTGATTCCTCCAAATATTCCACTCTAAAATATGGCTGAAAAATAATATATTGATCCAACCAAAATTATTTATACTTTCCTCTTGGATCATATAAACAACATATGAAAAACTTGCTTTACCTAGAAAATCTAATTAAAATGCCTACTCACATTGCTTAGTAGAACATAATATGCCATGCTCAAAATCCTCCACCTCCTCAAGTTAAAAAATAATATTAGGGGAAGGAAAAATTACTTTGAATCCTAACACACCAATAGGATTTTTTCTACTTGTTTTATCAAGAAAGATAATTCTATTAATGAAACAAGAGGACTATGTAATCAACAAATATTAACGCTCAAAATAGTTTTGTGAAAAAATTCTGTCACCTAAGGAGAGCATATAGAAGAAGGAGATACGAAAGATGAGGCTCCAATAATAGGTAAAATTTAACCTCCACCCATCAATATTCCATTCTAGTAGTTTGAGTTAATTTGATTATCCCTCTTTAATGCATCCATCACTACAACACATGAACTTTTGAAGCCTAATATTTTTATATTGAAAAGGCTTGGTTGATCCAATCCCTCTACTCTAGTACTTCTCACATGGATACGTTGTCCATATATTGTGTGTAAACTTAAGATAATTTGTGATCCCATTTTTAGTATGATGAATTAAATATTCCCATACATTCTCTACTTTATTTTGTATAAACATGAGGAGACATGAAAACTTGACTTACTAGTGACGTGACTTCTAAATAGTCCACAACATCATAAGATGATCCATAGAAACGTCACTAAAATTCAACCCATATTAAATAGTTATCAATTTAATAATTCATTATATAGTTTAATATATGTTATTTTCTAAATAAACCATGGTTAATAATAATTTTGTTAACAATAACAAAAAATCTTATATAGCAGAATATGTTTGTGTGTTTTTTCGTTAGCAAAAACAAAGTTGATCATATTTCAATTCGATTTGAAAAAAATACACATAGTAGATACTTATAGCATTCACAAGGAATTGAGGTCATTATATTCTCGTTACAAATTTCTATCTCAATATTTAAAATTCCAACAAAAAAATTAAGAAGCCCATAACCCTTTATAAAATTGATTCTAAACATTTAGTATTTTTAATATTTATAATTCAATTATACCATGTTAAAAGTTTAATTACTTCCAATAAGGAAATGATGTACTCTATCATCACCTAGAATAGAGTACCCTCACAAAGGTCTATGCGGATATGACATTCTATTCACTCAAGGTCGATTATTGCAAAAAATATTTGGAGTTCTACTCTTCACCTAGCCATAGACCTTATTGCTCGAGCACAAGATTTAAGAGTTTTCATAAGGTAGAAGTAAAGATGAGATGGATTGTCAAGCATATGCTAGCAGGGGTGTTTTTGGACTATCATAGTGGAAAAAATGATCTAATGGATAAAATGAATGCCTTCTTCCAAAGAAAATTTCAATGTTGAGGAGCAACATGGGAGGGGTACCTGAAGGTTCCCTAAGCTAGGTCAAGTGCTTGCAATGGATTAAAGATCAACTTCTACTGCAAAGTCTCACAAGGAAGATGATTATGTAATAAATGCACATGAAAAATTGGAATTCAAAGTCTAGGACTCATTACAAAGAAGCAATTCAAACAGTCACCACTAAGTTTTGAATGGGATCTAAAAATTGACTTTCTCAGAATTGAATGAAGTTGGAACCACTCTGAAACAACCCGAAACAATTAATGTTAATATTAAAAATTTAAGTAAAAGTTTACATTATCCTTATCTTTTATTTTCAAATGGAAAGATAAGGAGAATGCCAAATTTTGCTTTAACTTTAAAACTTAAGTATTACCATTAATTACTAGGGTTAGGTTTTGTAGGGCCCTAGCGTTAATATATATTATTTTTCCTTTTAACTAATTTTTATTAAAAAAAATAGTTGGTGGTCATTAGCTATGTTGCATTACATTCTTCAGACTTGGTCAGTTTAGTAGAGAACTAGTCACTTTGGTGTTTTAAAGTCAGTTCAATACACGACTAACCTTAGCCAATCTAAACCACCAAATTAGACTAGTACAACTCTAAAACCATTGGGATCAGCCAATTCCACTAGTTCTAGGCTAGTTCCAATAAGATTGTGCCTTCGTCATCATCCTCTCAAGTTATTTTGTTGGATCATTTCAGGAATGGTGATTTGGAGAGTGCCATAAACTGTTGGATTGTTTTGAGCACCTAAGTTCATAAGTAGTTAAGCCTTGACAAACAAAAATTTGCAAGGAACTAGTACAAACATCCCAAAACATATTTAGTGAGGACGTGCATGCAATGAACTATCACGGACCTCCCAATATAGTTAGTGAGGATGTGCATGACCAAAAAGCATCAGAAAAAATTATCCACGCTCAAAAACCTTGCCCAAAACATTGAAGTGTGGTGCAAAAAAAATTGTTGGTAGGTTGTTAGTGCTACCAACAATCATTCCCTCTCCAATTTCACAAGAAGCTCCTACTCAAGCTACCTCCTCCACTATGGTTATAGTAAGCTCTTGCAACTATGTGAGCTACAAGAAATTAAAACTTCCTTGGAATCTCCACCAATATTAGGGAAATCGACTTCTCTACATGCCCTAACTATTTTGGGTTGATGGATCAGTTAACTAGATGATCACCGAGTTTAACTGAAGTCCCACTGCTTAAATGACCTTCCACTAGTTCCTCCAAAAGATCGAACTAGTTTAATTAACTGCAACGTGAGATAATTGACCTTTATTTCTACAAATTAGGAATCACATATGCAAAATTGAACTCTAACTCCTCCAAATCGAATTTACTGAGTAGACTAGGTGAAAAAAT
The DNA here is from genome assembly GCA_000404065.3 of Pinus taeda. Taxonomy (NCBI): domain Eukaryota; kingdom Viridiplantae; phylum Streptophyta; class Pinopsida; order Pinales; family Pinaceae; genus Pinus; species Pinus taeda. The sequence goes on from APFE031582059.1 coordinate 24,434, forward strand.
CCATGTCACATAAGTTAACATCATCCTAGTTGTATGATGATGTGGAAATTCATTTTTTTTTCAATTTAATCAAGGAATAAACAAATTGAGAATTTCTTGTTGCTTTTTTCAACACATAGTTCACTAGAGTGTATTACTTTCACTATGAAGTTGGCATAGTTCGCATGTTAAGTTCGTAAGGTTTTGGGCTGATGTTGTTCTATGTGTTGTGTATATAAAGAATAGGTGTCCATCTCATGCTATCAGAAACAAGACTCCCTATGAAATGTTGTATGGCCACATTCCTTTGGTAAGGCATCTTAGGGTTTTTGGTTCCTCTTATTATGCCTTCATATCTAAGGAACATATTAAAAAACTCAGTGCAAGGAGTCACACTGTATATTGTTTGGGTACTCATACCTCCAAAGAATACCATCTCTATGATGAAGTGAATAAGAAGTTTATAATATCTAGAGATGTTATCTTTCTTAAGTCTTCCAAGATTGACAATGTTGTTGAGTGGCAACTTAATCGTTTGGATATATTCGAAAATGCAAAGTAGTTTCAAGAGTTTGATAGTGAGATTACACATCTCCTTCTCTTAGCTCTATACTTTCTATGAAGAGCCTTGAAGAAATTAGGTTGAAGGAAATTCCTTTCCCTGCTTTGTTAGGAAAGAGCTAAGAGACTACTGGCAACAGGTGGCTAAATCTGACAAGCAGTGAGGGTAAATGCAAGATACAAAGAAAGGATTAATGAAAAGGATTAATGCAAAGGAGTGTATTGAATATATACATATCATCAAACATCTTTCATCCAACTTAGGATGTCTTGTATCATGCCTTGTTAATCATAAGATCATGTTGGTCACAGCCTTTGTAGCTTAAATAAACAAGTGGCAATACTCTTCATCTTCTAAGCTATCTAATAAACAATTGAAAGGGAGCAAGAAACGTAGAGGAAACACATGGAATGAATTTCAGTTGCAACCATGCATGTCATTGAAGATAGAGTAATATGATAATGATAAGCAATCTTTTAAGCTACACTAAGAGGTGTATTTCAAAACATGTGCTTTTTTTTCCATACCTAGCCTCCAAAGGGTTATGCATCAGATGGAATCTTCATGCGGTACTGATATTCTATCATACCTTGGGTTCCTTGGTCTGCTTATTTTTCTCCTCAGCTCCTTGAGAGTCATCTATCATGTCATCCTTCTTCGTGGCCCCTAAGAGACATAATTGTGTAGTTTTAGCGGGCAGTGATTGTTGTGGGATGAGGCCCTAGGAGGACACATTTAGACATTTTTAGGATGCAAGGAACTACTATAAGATGAGGTCTTGGGAAGACACATCTACACATTTTCAAGATGCAAGGCAGACTGGGTAGTCAAGGGACAAAACTGCACAATTTTTGGAGACATTGGGTTCCGACGGAGGGAATGAGATTGGAGGAAACCACTGCACAATTTTGAACGTTAAGGAATGTTTGGATTTCTATGCATTGCGTAGTTCCAATAAGCACAGGAAAATCTTGAGGGTTACATATGTGAAGTGTGCAGTTCAAGAAAGTTGGATGAGGCTAGGTTGCTAAGGAAACTCTAAAAGGTGACTGTACCAATTCCCATCACATTGTACCTTTTTTCATCCCCTAGCTTGATGTGCATCTATATATCTTTCTCCTCCAGTCACTGAAAAAATATTTACACCTTGTCATGTGGAACGATGCACTTGAGTCCAAGTACCACACACTCCCCATCATTGTGTTGGACATGCATACGATAAGGGTAAAGTCAAGCTTGAACTATGAAGCCAAGGTTTAACATGCTCCTCCTCTTAAGGTCTTATTGCTTGAATTTTTGTGTGGAAACTTCATGGCATAGTGCTGGCATTCATGACAATGGAAGCATTTAATTTTTGATAGCTCTTTCTTCTTTCCCCCTTCATTGGATTGTGGTTTGGTTTGAGATTTATTCCCTTTTCTCTTCTTTCCCTTTCAAACCAATCCAAATTTTTCTTTATCCTCACCCTTGGATGAGGTCCCATCTCTAGTATTTTGCCTTATTTCCTCCTGTACCAAATCAGACCATAAATGTTCCCAATTCGGTAGTTTCTCCCTTCCATTCACTAAATCTTGATAGTTATGTCAGCTCTTGGGAAGGCCCAGAAGGGCTAGGCTTACCAAGTCATCCTTTGAAATGATAACACCAACTATTGCAAGTTCATAATGAACTTGTGTGAACCTACTCAGATAGTATAGGATAGTTTCATTCTTCCACATCTTGATATTTCAAAGTTTATCCTTGAGCTCGAGTTTCTTGTGGTCACTACTATTCTGGAATAGATTTGTCAGTGTCTACCACATTTCATAAGTATGTTCTTTCCCATGGAGATTGGTGACAATGTGGTCTCATACTCCCCCCAATAGGTCTCGCGGGTACTCCTCTAATATTATTCTCCTTGTCTTGGTTACATCTTTCTTCCACTAAGCAAGGTTTTTGACATCATATTTCGTTGGTTTTGCAACAACTCCCTTGATGTATTTTAGAAATCCATTGTCATCAAATACATCTTATATGTGATCCTTTTGTGGATGAAATTAGAGTTACATTCCAAGGCATACTCTAGCCTCAACCCATTGAAGGTCATCTTCTCAGCTTTGAAGAGATCATGCTACATTGAACTGCAAATTTGAACCTCTTGAGAAACAACTTCGAAATTCTTGCTCTAATGTGAATCTTTTTCTAATACCATGTAGAAATAATGGTGTAGATTTTCAACTGCTCATGAAGTTTTAATAAAAATTACAAAACAAAAACCTAGTCTACTACACTATGGAAGTTAATTCCCAACTTAGAACAAAAATTTCAGACATGCAACAAGAAATAACACACATGCACATAATATCTATCATGGGGAAAGAAATCTGGTAAAAACCCTAATGTATGCTTACATTAATATGATGAACATATGTGTATTTCAATTTCTTTGCTCAAGTAGCACAATCTGCAAGTGAATACCCTCTCTCTCTACTCATTGAGAAGATCTGACCCAGACTTATTCAATTTATGTATTTTCTTGAGCCCCTATTTCCTTGTGAAATTCCTCGAGAAACTATCCCCCTATTATTTAGGAATTTTTCCAAAATGGATTGTGCAATTCCCAAGTTTGATCATCTCATTTCATGCAACACAAGACTAGTCTACAACTGATATTACAATGCCTTGGAATGTCCACCACAATTGGGGAACTTGAATTCTTTACATGCACTAGTTATTTTGGGATGATTGATCAGTTAACTAGATAATCACTGAGTTTGATTGAAGCCCCACTGCACAACTGACCTTCCACAAGTTCCTCCAACAATTAGAACTAGTTTACTTGAATACAACTCGAGATAGCTAACTTTGATTCATAAAAATTAGCAATCACAAATGATTAACTAAACTCTAAATCCTCTAACTCAAATTACTCACTAAACTAGGTGACACAACGCATGTCACACAATTTAATTGCATCCAAGTTGTATGTTAATGTGGAAATTCATTTTTTCTCGATTTAATGAAGGAAAAATGAAATTAAGAATATATTGCTGCATTTTTCAATAATCCTTCAAGTGAATCTAATCCATGTTATCGATGATAATCAAGAGTTCCAACACAATAATGTGCTAATAATAGCAACCAATAGATAGAAGTAGCATTCAAAATAAATTAGAAAGTCAAAAAACACATATTAAAACAAAATTGATGGAGACCATGAAAAGTACTCCAACTATGATACTGCTTATCCACGTTCAACAAAAGTTCCTCCATTGCTCCTCTCATGAAGCACACCTCTATTGTAGGCCTCCATCGCCCTAAATCCCATCAGTTTTTGTCGACCTCCATCAATCCACTTCCTGAAGAACCCATCAACAATGTAAAGACGGACCCCTAATCCTTTACCTTTACCTTTTTTTACTAGTGCCTCATATTGAAAATTTGAAGACAGAATATTTATTTTCTCTTAAAAAATTGTCTTAAAATCCCCCTCTGTGTAGCGGTGCCGAATGCAACAATAGACAAATTGTCTCTAATCGTATCAATAGATATGAAAGGGACAAAAGAGGAATTGGTGTCCTATAAATTTTTTCAGTAAAAGTTGTTGTGTTCTTGTTAGTCGACTACCCCCACAAAACAAAGAGGCCAACAAATCATTGCCTTTATATAAGATAACGCGAATGGTAAGTAAAATAACAACCTCTGTATGGGCGCAAGACAGTAGTTGCTTGCAAGCTGGTGGACTTAGGTCGCATTGTCAGAGTCAATTTTGCAGTTGTTAGATAATATTTTCTTAAATTGGTATTTTTGTGTCTTAGTTGTTAATTGTCTTAAATAGGTTTCATCTAAAGTGGCCCTTGTCTTAAATATAAAGTTTTGTCTTAAAATATTTTTGTCTTAAACTGTTTTTGTTTTAAATATAAAGTTTTTCTTAAAATAATTTTGTTTTAAATTGCTTTTGTCTTAAATATAAAGTTTTGTCTTTAATTGTTTGTCTCAAACTACTTTTGTCTTAAATATAAAGTTTTGTCTCATAATATTTATGAATTAAATTATTTTTGTCTTAAATATAAAGTTTTGCCTTAAAATATTTTTGTCTCAAACTCTTTGTGTCTTAAAGTTTATATTTAAGACAATTCAATTGATACATGTAGAATAACTAAAATAAAAAGTGATTTTTTAAGAAAAAAGATTACTTTTGTCTTTAAAAAATGTTTTAAAAGTGCCCCTGTGTAGTAGCGTTATGAGCACTATTTATATGACTTGTAATTTGATTTTGAAATAATGCTTACATCGTTGGTTTTTTATTTTTTGTTGAGAGATTTTCTCAACAAAAAATTCTTTGTTTAGAACTTACTGGATCTCATGAGCACTATTTATATGACTTGTAATTTGGTTTTGAAAGAAATAAACAAATAATTTTGTGAATAATCTGTCTCTTATGTTTACACCTCTCCTTTTCTTGTCATTGCTCCATTTTGTTATTGCTCCATTGGGTATGCTCTACAACAATAAGAGACAAATCAAGAAGTCCAACATCAGTCTCTTTCATACTTGGATAAATACAGAAGGAAACTAGTTCTTTTTCCAAATCTCTCTTACTCTATTATTGAGTTCCTGATATTCTATAACTATTGCTCCATCCCGTCTACTCTGCAACAACAAGAGACAGATAAAGAAGTTATCTTGATGTCTATAATCTATGTACTCAATATCGAGTCCATGTTATTCTATAGATATTGCTCCATTTACTCTGCTCTGCGAGCATAAGAGACGGATAATGAATCTATCATGATGTATAGCACAAGAGGCCTGCCACATGAAGTTCTCCTACGTGAAGCGCACTGTAACTATAGAAATATGTTTCGTAGTATTTGTTTCATTCCTCTGGTTGATTTTCTTTCCAAGAACGATGGGTGATCTGAATTCCATTAATATGACCAAGTTACACACGTCTCCAAATGGTTTCCACATTCGGCCAGAATAAGGAGAGTGTCCCAATTCTTTAGGTCACGATTTCTAGCTCGAGCCAATGCGCCATTCTAGGAGGCCTATGTATCTTAGAGATTTGTACGCCACTCTCGGAGGCCTATGTATCTTAGGGATTTGTATGGCTAATCACATATAAATTGTGGAGTTATTTATAATGTTGTTATTATTCATATTGACACTGGAAAAATTTTACACAAAAATAAATAATGTTGGAATTTTCTGGTAAATTCCTTAACAAACAGACAACAAAAAAAATGCTTTGTTTTTACTCTGTTTCTGAAAATTACGTTTTCTGGAAATGGTGTTGCAGCAACAAGATTCGGTGTTGCAGCAATGCTGATCGTGGTGTTGCAGCAACAGGAAATTTCTGATAATTTAAATTAAAATAAAAACTGAAAAACAGAGTAATGCTCAGTGACACAGAAATTGGTGAAACAGTAACTGAAAATTTAACTTATATTCAGTAAAACAACTGATACAGCTAAACAACTTCCTTTATCTCAGAAAATTGCAGGTGTTTAAGCACTGCTGTGCGGTTACAAAACACTCTGTTTCTGTTCAGAACTTTTGCTGTAAACACTCTGTTTTTGTTCAAAACGCTGCTGTAAACATTCTGCTTCTTCCTTGAAACATTTTTTGACACTTGTCTGTAAATTTCCTTCATATATTCACGCTGCTACGTACATAAAAAAAACTTATGCACTGCTGTGCATTACAGAGAGAACTCTATCTCTGTTCAAAAACAACTTACGCACACTGCTGTGTTTTCACATTACAAATTCAACTAAAAAATAGAAAACAGAACTTACATATTTTATGTGCCGTAAGAGAAAAAACTGCATACGTGAATTAAAAACAATAAAATTAAAATCCTACCTACACAACAATTAATTACCATCATTTCGTGGGAGTCCTCCATGCCGTAATAAATTGTTGTGTAATCGTTGATTTAGAAAAAGACTGGTGCTGCAACTGTTTACTGCCAAAATCATTAATGCATAGGTATGGTAATTAATTCAACTGCAACTGCGGCTGTTTACTGGCAAAATCATTAATGCAGAAGTATGGCAGTTGATTCAACTGTACAGGGGTATGGCAAAGGACAACCCCTGCAGTTGAAAATAATATTTCAACACTCCCCTTTAGTTTCAACTGCTGGGTTATCAGTCATACCCAGACATTTCCTCAAAAACTCAAAACTTTTTTGTCCCAAAGGCTTGGTTAGAATGTCTGCAACCTGCTCCTGAGTTTTGCAATGTACTAAGACAATTTCTCCATTATTTACCAACTCTCTGATATAATCAAACCTTGTGTCAATGTGTTTCGTTCTCTTATGAAACACAAAATTTTTGGATAATGCAATAGCAGAATTGTTGTCACAATAAATTACAGTTCCTTTTGTCTGCTCTTGGCCTAAGCTCCTTAACATCCTTCTCATCCAAACTGCTTGACATGCTGCTGCTGTAGCTGCCACGTACTCTGCTTCTGCTGTGGACAATGCCACAATTGGTTGTTTCTTGGAAGCCCATGAAATGGCTCCTGAACTCATGTGAAAAACATAACCATATGTGATTTTCCGGTCATCTACACTTCCAGCCCAATCACTGTCAATGTATCCAACTAAATCTGAACATTCTGAGACAGTATATAAAATCTCAAACCTTTTAGTACCTTTAACATACCTCATAATCCTTTTTGCTGATGCCAATGTGCTTCTTTTGGTCTCTCCATGAATATGGAAATTAGACTAACAGTATACATTATATCTGGCCTAGTTGCAGTCAAATACATGAGGCTGCCAACTATGCTCTTGTACAGACTAGGATCAAAATCCTTGCTGCTGTCCTCTTTGCTGAGTTTTAATCCCATTACTATGGGAGTGATTGCTACCTTACACTCTTGCATGTGGAATCTTTCCAACACTTCATTTACATATCTTGCTTGAGAGATAAAAATTCCATTTTCATTTTGATCTACTTCTATTCCTAAGAAGTACCTTAGCAAACCCATGTCAGTCATCTCAAATTCTTTTTTCATGACTGATTTAAAATTTTTAATGAGGTAGTCATCATTACCTGTAAAAATCACATCATCAACATACAACACTACAATTAAAATCTTACCATCCTTTTCTTTGATGTAGAC
>APFE031582059.1:34915-50284 GCA_000404065.3 Pinus taeda
TGGGTCTTGAAGGCTTGCTCTAGAGATGAGTTTTCATTTCTACTCAACCTCTGCTCATGTGTTATCAGTGATGCATGTAGCTCATCAACTGAAAAGTTTGAGAGATCCTTTGTCTCTTCAATGGTGGTGACAATAGCATCAAAATTTGAGGGCAAGACCCTCAATGTTTTTTGCACAATCCTCCTTTCTTCAATGGTTTCTCCATGAGTCCTCATCTGTGTAATCAAACCAATTACATGTGTGAAGAATGAGTCAATGTTGTCTGACTCCTTCATGCACAGATTCTCAAAATCTCTCCTCAGCAACTGTAGTTTTGCTGTCTTAACTTTCTCCATGCCTTGATAGGCTGTCTTAAGAGTTTTCCATGCTTCTCTGGATGTCTTAGCTGCTGCTATTCTTGGAAACACACTCTGGTCTACTGCTTGATACAAAAATACAAGGGCTTTTGAGTCCTTCTTCTTATTGCTCTTCAACAGCTCTTTTTCTGCCTGAGTTAATCCATTAAACTCTTCTTCATTTGTTGGCTCTTCAAATCCATATTCAACAAATTCCCATAAATCTTGTGAGGCAAATACAACCTTCATGGTAATGGCCCAATAGTCATAGTTTTTCCCGTTGAACTGTGGGAGTTGGGTATTAAACATACCCATGCTGGTGCTGGCCATTCTTTCAATACTTGACTTGGATTCTTTCTTGGCTCAGTCTTCACTCTACTGGCAAGGCTGCTACCACAATAAACCCTTTCTTCAGCTTCTTTGACACTTCAAAGAGCCTAGACTGGCTCTGATACCATGTTGGACTTTTCTGGTAAATTCCTTATCAAACAGACAACAAAAAAAATGCTCTGTTTTTACTCTGTTTCTGAAAATTTCGTTTTCTGGAAATGGTGTTGCAGCAACAGGATTCGGTGTTGCAGCAACGCTGATCGTGGTGTTGCAGCAACAGGAAATTTCTGATAATTTAAATTAAAATAAAAACTGAAAAACAGAGTAATGCTCAGCGACACAAAAACTGGTGAAACAGTAACTGAAACTTTAACTTATATTCAGTAAAACAACTAATATAATAAAACAACTGATACAGCTAAACAACTTCCTTTATCTCAGCAAATTGCAGGTGTTTAAGCACTGTTGTGTGGTTACAAAACACTCTGTTTTTGTTCAAAACGCTGCTGTAAACATTCTGCTTCTTCCTTGAAACATTTTTTGACACCTGTCTGTAAATTTCCTTCATATATTCACGCTGCTTCGTACATAAAAAAAAACTTCTGCACTGTTGTGCATTACAGAGAGAACTCTATCTCTGTTCAAAAACAACTTATGCACACTGCTGTGTTTTTACATTACAAATTCAACTAAAAAACAGAAAACAAAACTTACATATTTTATGTGCCGTAAGAGAAAAAAATGCATACGTGAATTAAAAACAATAAAATTAACATCCTACCTAGACAGCAATTAATTACCATCATTTCGTGGGAGTCTGCCATGCCGTAATAAATTGTTGTGTAATCGCTGATTTAGAAAAAGACTGGTGCTGCGGCTGTTTATTGCCAAAATCATTAATGCACAGGTATGGCAATTAATTCAACTGGAGCTGCGGCTGTTTACTGGCAAAATCATCAATGCAGAAGTATGGCAGTTGATTCAACTGTACAGGGGTATGGCAAAGGACAACCCCTACAGTTGAAAATAATATTTCAACAAATATGAGATGCTCTTCGTGGAAAATTTTTTGCACTTTTGTTGCTAGCACACGAACACGCTATTATCCAATCAATTTTTTTCATTGACTTTGTGCATTTATGGTTTCATTCTAAGGGCCATATTGTGTATCTCTATTTGATTTAATATTGCTACAAGTGTTTCAAAATAATTATGTTGGAACTACTACACACTTACATGTGGACTCTTAGTTAGAGCATGGGGCTACATGCAAGATTCTTTTTGCATGATTTATTTCTTGATTTGCTCATTATTTCACTCCACCACTTGCTAGTTATCTACAGAACTTGTTGTAGGTGTTGAGTCTTCTCATTGATCACCACTATGGTGCATTACTTTGGGATCTTCACCCAATGATGCTATATCATGAGCATTGTAACCTATTTTTTAATGAACCATTCTTTTGTTCTTTCGATTTTCTTTTAGCGTTTTTGCTTTGCAAAGCTGTGTGTTCAACCTTTACTATCTAGATTCATCCATGCAAGTTTTCTAACACATTTACAAACTATGCCATTTTGGATTTTATTTCAGAAAACACCCATCTAAAACATATGTATCTCTCCTTTCTTTACTATTGTTACCTGGGTTTTGAATCAGTTGTGTCGCTTATGGTTTTCATTTCAAAGAAACAATTAGTGCACCTGTAAAATTTCTGAGAGCTTGAGACTGAAGAGAGTGTCATCTCAGGGGACAAATCATAATTTATTTTGGAAATTTTTGGTTGTCTTCTTTTTATAAAGATGATGGAACATAGCTATTTGAATTTTCAATTTCATATTGCTCACGGGATATCATCCAGCAGAAAACACCTCTATACTGTCATCAAGCCATTCCCAAACAAAACAATCCTTATAACAATCATCAAATCCTCCAAGGTTTTCTTAAAGACTCAAAATATTTTAAAAAATAATAAAAAAACAATTCTCCCATAAACCATTAAATCCCTGTAAATCCGTTAAAAACTGAAAAATAGGCTCCTAACTACCATTAATTCCATAAATTCTTTTAAGGATTACATCGTAATGCTAATTGAAGGATACTGGGTAAATCTACTTTAAAAATGTGAGCGAGAGGGGTTTCTTTCGACGTTATCTGAGCGTTAGCCATTGCAAGAGCATCCTACACACCGCCCTGATGGTTCCTATACCCTTCAAAGTAAGATTAGATATGGAAAGAAAATTGTTGCCTAAATCGATTGTAGGACATCATGAAAGAAGTGGTGAACAACTCTGAAATTTTCTCTTGTCTGGGAATAATTATGGACAGGATTCCTTCCTTTGCACTACCCATCCCATGTTCCTTTCTGCTACAGATTTGGAAACATCTTTGACATACAGTACAAGATCGTATGGAATAATAGCAGTAACGATGAGCACTACTGAGCTTATCTCAATTGCAGATTGCTCAAGCTCGTTGATGTGAGCAGTGGGGTCCCATCCGTCTCTGTTTCCTTTTTCGTTAATACTTTCAATATTTCGGCAACTCGACAACTTTTCCCATTTAGAGTGCGTCGATGGGTCTAACTCTTTGAAGTCAGTGAAAGTGGTTGATAAGACATGAACTTAAATGCATTCAATGCTACCTCTGTGCCATGCATTTCAAATATCTTGGCTCATGGAATTTCAAATTTCAATTTGAGTGCGAAATTCCTACAACAGGGTGTTGAACTGGGATGAGATTGCTATTTGTTTCATTTTAGTGTTAGGGATTGATGCATTCAGCCTCTCGGGAACCTTTGTCGGAACTATCCCCATTGCAACAACATGCAGGGAAACTCTGCTTCAATCCCTGTACATCCCTTGGATCAATATCACTACTCCAAATCTTTTTTCTTGAAGATGTAGCACGGATTGGGCACCACCACTGCCATGACATAAAACCCTTAGCTCCCCATCCTCGGAGTCCATCATGTAGGGTTTAGTAGTGACTTCCAAAACTGTCAAGCCCACGAGAGTGGACGCATAAAAGAAGCAACCACAGGTGTATGTTGTAGTTAACACATTAAAGAAATATTGCTAATAGTTTACCGCTCCGAAGATTAATTGAGCAGGTTCATTGCTTATTCCCAAATAGGCCTATTTAGATATCCCATCATCTAGACCATAAATTGGAGAGTAGGAAACCCATTCCAATGGTTCCCGCTCTTCCTGGAGCTTTGGGATTGTATGGAATATTATTTTTTCAGCAGTAGTTTCAATGGCAGCTTGGGAAAGTTCCAAGAGCTTTAAAGATTGTCTTTTTTTAGAGTTCCGGCATTCCTTTAAGGTCAGGGAATACAAAACCTGTAGAGAAATACGTTGAACTTCCCACAAAACATGAGGCTATGTTGAAACTTTCGCAGGAAGAAAGGCTAAACACATGTTTAACACCAATTTCCTTAATGGAGAAAATTGAGCAATCTCTTATGGGTTAAGAAATCGTGTGGCATCAATTTCTAGGATGTCAAGCAGATGAGTATTTTTTTTGTTTTTTATGTATATATATCACAGAAGATTGTGTGTGGATATTGTATATGGAAATCAATGCTTAAACATTAGAGTTGTCTTTTCTAATAAGAATAACTAGAGAAACATGTCATAGAACTGATAATGAATTTGACATTTTATATATATATAAGAGAAAGACTCAAGGAGAAAGACACCCAAAAAAATATATTTATATATAAGAGAAATTATATATTTATTATTTATATATTTAAACTGATTTTAATATTTGAGTATTTTGAATCAATATTAATTTTGATTATTATATAAATTATATAACTAAAAAAATATTTTAAATATTTTAATTTTAATTTTTTTATTATATATATTACGATTTTGAGAAACCGTACCAAGTTTGCAACGTTCCCACATTCCAAAAACTCATACAACATATACTTTCTCAAATTTATATTTTTATCAGAGATGTGCTCATGACGAAATATCTTCTCCATCTACAAGTTGTGGCTATGAATGGTCTTTCTCCATTTGGGGAACATGGATATGAATTGGGATCAGATCTAGGCATTCAGGTTATGTAAACACCCTTCACAACGCCACTAAAATCCCTTCCAATACCATATTATGATTTCCACACTTTTAAAATAGAAGTTTATATCGGAAATAAAAAACTAATTTACTTGATTTTGTCCCTTTTACTTTATGTTAAAATCGAAGTTTATATTGGAAATTAAAAAAATAATTTACTTGATTTTGTCCCTTTTACGTGATGTTCTCTTGCATGCCAGGATACAACGCAATAGCGTTGACAGTAGAAAGTAGAGGGTTAATTCGGCCAGAGCCAAAACAATCCGTTGATAAGCCCGCTGCAGGTTAGAAAAAGAGGTCTTGGTTGCTGGATCCTGTAACGGTTTATTATACCTCTGGAGTTATATATTCCTGAAGATCACTTTGGTGACGCTGATGTAGCCGAAGAGAGAGAAAATATTGTGAGGGTCCATTCAACTATTTCCAACGGATTATGATCGATACAATTTCAAATATAAAGTTTTCAAGATAGGAAAGTCCAGTAGACGCTTTTTCCAGGAAAATATGTGCTTTGGATGTATTTACATATCCGTCATATAATAATTTAAGGACAATATTCATTTTACCAGCTATCAATCAACGAATTGTTAGCAAATTTCTGAATTTGAAGTAGTTCTTCTAGCTTAATTGTTTTGTTTGTATGACCATATTACTCTTGATTCATAAAATTGGCCTTGACTATCAGAAAAATCAGTCCATATTGGTTTCCCAATAAGCTGCCAACTAGACTCATTGTCTTTTATAGTCGAGAAAAATAACTAGTACTGAATACGAGCATGATGTTGATGAATTCTTCAGCCTAACACAAATGTGAAATTTATTTTCAATCCAATGAAAATATACTAAATCACTCTTCAGCGCACTTGGACATTGGAGGGTCTGCGAGCAAATTTTTTATATTGAAAGCATTTATCTATATTTAAATATAAAAATAATTTTATTTATATTCTTAAAAATTCTATTTCTAGAAATCTTGATATGGATTAATTGGAAACATTCCTTTTTAAAATAGTTTGTTCAAATCTTATGTTATATTTTTTCCTGAGAGACTAATTTAATATACTTGATATTATAGTGATTTCCATCCCAATTGGCTTCATATATGACCTGAATAATAACCTAACTTGGTTGATTCTATAACTTCAAATTGAAAAAAAAATATGATAAATTAAATAGGTAATAAAAAAATATTCATTTACTACAAAACTAACTTTTAGTCATAGCAGTACATGCTTGAAGTTAGAAGATTGTCCATTCCGGAGGTTGTCACATTCATTAAAATTGTAGGACCTTTGGATGCGTAAATGAAACATGATATTTTCTTTATCACGATCGATGTGTAAATGAAATATCATTTCATTTTCCTTATCATGATATGGAGGATGTGTAAATGAAATGTGATATTTTCTTTATCATGATAGGGAGGATGCGTACATGCAACATGATATTTTTTTTACGAAGATATAGACAAAAAAATACAGAATAATATTTTATCAAATAATTTATTTTTTATATTTGAAGTCACAATTAATTTTAATCAAATAGTTTTCCTATATAGGAGCCAAAATAATAATTCCAAAAATATTTTGTGAATATATAGGTCATAATTATAAGATCTTTGAGTGTGTAAATAAATAAGAATCTTTATGAATATGGAAAAAATATATAATTTCCTATATCAATTATTTATTATGGTATTTGAAGTAAAGTATAATTTATATTAGTAATTTTCCAATATATTAATAAAAAAATATGTTATAAAATATGTAATTTGAAATTGTTTTAAATAAACTATTTTGGTTCTATAGAATCATATGCATTAAGAAATTTATATCTTAAAATTATGATTGCTTTAATTAATCGGTTTAAAATATGTAAGAAGATTTGTATAGTCTTTCAAATTCATATAAAAGTTGGATACTAATACACTTTCTTGTATGAAAACATAGGGTTAGAGGTAAAAAAATTAATAAAGAAAGAAACACATATAAAATTAAAATAATTTAATAATTTTTTTACAAAATAAAGATAATTTATCCATTAACTTATAAGGATATAAGATTTTCCTTTTGGTTTCTACCTACTCTTCTATATTTTTCTGTGTAGTGCCCTAGTCACGGAGATCAATTCCATAGATTATATCATGCTAATGACCTATATGATAGGATGTAGATTTCTATTACTTTGGATTGCCATGTTAGTTCCTCATTCAGGGTCTCTTTGGTATACACATCCCTTCCCTTATCAAACAATGGCGTCTTAAAGGAATTGATGGAGCATTTGTCTCTATCAACAATGGGCTTGGATTCCAGGTTGCCAAAAATTGTCAGTTTTGCTTGGAAAAGAGTCATTCCTATGTCCAACCATCTACCATTCCAATGACCTATTCCCCCCTTCCCCTTTAGTTTCTAATATATCCCTTCCTATTAGGATCTCTCCTTCAATTCCTTCATCAACTCTCGCTTCTCCGTCCTTAGCATATTAAGGGTCCTCGTTGGATTCCTATTTTCAATTTCCTTTATCTCCTAGACCAATTGGTTTTGTCAATATCTTCCTCTCACTAGCTATGTTAAGTGGTGATGGTATCCCCTCTCAATTGAATTATCCATTGAATTTTCCAATTAAATATTTTCCTAAGCACGGTAATAAAATGCAAAGTTGATGGGCCATGTTTGGTTTTGGGAAAGGACATGCAACTCAACAACATTCACTCCATGGAGGAGGAACCTATCATAGGAAAATTCACATGAAAGTGAATGTCTATGGGGGTGCTAAGAAAGTGGATGGAAGACTTATTTGCATTGTTATGGTATACCCTCACTTTATGTTGTTGGAAAAAGTATGGTTGTGATGGGTCACTACCTCAAGTTCAGACATTGAGAAAATCTTAAATAGTAGATTGCATTGGGGCTCAAAAGCTTTGTATATTAAAAAACATCCTTAGATTTTGACCCTAGGTTTGAAAGGTTGGTTATGATTCCGATTTGGGTTTGTTTACAGGGCCTTCTTTTGATATTTTTGCCAAAGGATGTCTTCAAGGAATTATAGAAAATTTTATTCTTCTACTATGAAATGGATTTATTCTACCTACATTCTCGTTACATGGGAATGGAGAGGAACCTGGTTGGACATAATATCTCAAGGTTCTTGTGAATCTTGTCTTCATCTCAATAAGAAATTTGTCTTATAAGAAAACCTTTGATTTTAAGTGTAACAAGCTCGGGTTAAGTTTATATGTAAATAAATTGAACCAAGGTCATGGGAAAAGTATTACAAGCTGAATGGAGGGGAAAAAATTACATTGTTAATCACTTTAGGTTTATTATTAGCTATGGAAATTCGCATTGGCATTGGAAATGACAAAAGGAAATAAATGGAAATTTAATAACAGAAATAAAGGAAAATATGAGAAAAGGAAGATGAAGAGACAAGAATGTGTATGCAAGGGAAAATGAAGAAAAAGTAAAGGAAAAATATAGGAAAAGGAAAGAGAAAATTCACACACACCTGGAATTCTTGTTTTTAAAGACCTTGGAGCAATAGATTGGAAAAAATGAAAAGTAAAATGGATGTATGGGGTTCCTGCTAGATTAATTTTTCTGGTCAAATGGTACTGTCAAAAGTTGTGTTAATAACAATGCTATTATTTCAGTTCTCTTCTCTTTTGGTCCCCAATTTCATCCTCCTTAGGCTTGGTGGCCTTATCCAAAAAATTATATGGGAAGGTGGGAAAGCCACAACAAAAAAATTTGACTTAGTTAAATGGGCCATGTTTCAAGCCCCTAAAACAAATGTGGGTCTTAGTCTTAGGGACCCTGCCTTGTTGAATTATGCTTTTTAGAAATATTAGTCTGAAATCTAAAAACCCATCCAAATTCTTGGTGGGATCAAATTATCATAGTAAAATACATCCAGAGCATGGACAATGACCTCAATAAGCACAAATCCCCAATTTATAAGCTTATCAATGTATCCTCTCCTTTAATCAATTCTAACATCAACACAATTCCGAGTAATGGTGAATCTATTAAAATTTGGGAGGAAGCCATTATGTAGAATGATCCGCTCATTCAATTCGATGATATAAAGCCTCTAAGGGAACATATGTAGAGGGCAGGAATAATTCACCTTCCAGACATCTCGTAATGGTCTGAGGATTGTCTATGAAAAAATTAAAAAACTGTTGGCCTTCCTTGCCATTTGAGGCCTCTTTGGGAGTCATTGGAATTGAAACTCATTGGATGTGCCCCAATCAATTAGCTTCATTAGGAAAAATTAGGATGGAAAGCTTTGTTCTATTTAGTCAAAGAAGGATATATTGAGCTGCTCTTTCAATCTAAACTTCTCCCTGCGGCTGCTATTCAGAGGAAAATATGGGGCCCCAATGCTATCCCCAAAGTTAAGATAGGTTGTTGGCTTCTAGCACATAGGAAAATTATAACTTCATAAAGTTTAAGAGAAAGAGGAATTTAGGGACCTTATGTGTGCCCCCTCTATAAATCCCAGGAGGAGACCATCCCTTACCTATTCCTAGAGTGTCCTTTTTCCAGATCGGTCTAGATTGCTGCTCTAGGTCCCATTAGTTCAAGAATCAAGTGGTATTCTGATATCTCTGATCTCTTCTAGGCCTGCAATAAGTTTTATGAGGGCTCCCTTTAATCCAAACCGACCTCTAAGACTTCTTGGACTTCTCTCGCCAAATTTATCTATCGGAGGACCTGGCATTATAGGAATTCCAAAACTTTCCAGAATCAACTCTCATCTTACAAATCGGTTTCTTTACAAGCCCTCTCTTTATTCCTTGAAGTAAATACCATCCGCCATTATTCACAACTCAACTCCCTTGAAGAGGCTTGGGTATCTTCTCTAGCCACCAAACATCCTCTTGACAAGACCTCTCCTATGAAGTCCAAAATCCCATGCTGGAAGCTATGATGTTCCTTCCCTGAACTAAAATCTTGGAGAATGCAACAAAATAAATGGATCTCTCACTTTGATGGAGCCTCCAAGAGGAACCCAGGGGTGGCAGGAAGGGGAGGGATTTTGTTTAATCCTCATGGAAATGTTGAAGCTAAGTATTCATGCTGTTTAGGGAAAAGATCCAACAATCAAGCCAAAACTTATTGTCTCATCCAGGTCCTCTAATGTATAGAAGAAGACAAAGGGCTGGAAGACTTGATCATTTTCGGGGATTCTCTCTTAACGATTCAACATTTAAAATTTGATAGGATTCCAAAAGACAACACTCTTGCTAAGAACTTTCAAAGAATCAAAAAATTATTGATAGTGTTCCACAACATGGAATTGTATCACATTTTGCAAGCTAACAACTGGGAGGTAGACAAGCTAGCAAACATGGCATGCTCCTTGACAGATACAACACTTAATATAATGAATCTAGATCCAAAATGATTATTCCTCAGAGGTAAACAAGTCTCGTGGCTCTATGATAAGGTATTTTGATTCACGGATCAAGGTAGATAATTTTGTATTTGGTCTCATCCTATACTCATTAATTAATCGAGACCATCGCAACCACTCCTCGATGTTCAATAATGAGACAACCCACCCTCACACGACACACGACATCACAACTGTTCGTCGACATTTCGTTAGCAAAGTACGTGTCCGCACTTGGCCACTCTTGACATGTTGTGTCTATATGTTCTAGTTAGCATTCTCAAAACATCACTCCCACCCAGTTCAAGTGTAGGGAAATTTCTCCTAAACATTTAATAATGAGGAAATCAAAGAATTTCTTAAGCGAAACAATGCCTCAATTAATGTAGCTCGTGTGGGATGACAATAATGGAGGTGTTAAATTCTTTAGGGGCCTCAACCTGGGAGGATTGTCTCTTGTCTCTCTAACTCAGGTTCTCTTTCGTCTTTTGGATTTCGAGATCTCTAAGTTTCTTTATCTGCCAATTGTAGCATCAATCAACCCTCCTTATCTAGAACTCCTTTTAGAGTTCCTCCCTAGGTTCCGATATCTTCTCAGGTTGTTGATTGTGTCGGCACGCCATTTCTATTGGTGGTATTTTTAGCGTTCGAGCATCGTGGTCTTAGAAGTTATTGAAAAATCATTTAAATATGGGCACTGAAAAAAAAATGCAAAATCCAGCGTATAATTCCATCTCGTATATCCATAAAAATTAACCAATAAGAAATCCAGAATCCATGCTACAAATTCGTCACAGATGGTTGTATACAGAAGCCAAACGCATAATGCCAAGAAATTTGAAACACACAAACCATAAAGTAATATAAACATTACAAAGCAATGGACAGGCCAAATACCTTGTTATATTACAAATACGCACCCAGTCAATAGAAGTCAGAAGGGGCGGCACATGAACATAGCTAGCCATCCTCGACTTTATTAGAAATAACAATAGAACCACAATTAATGGCTATTTTATGTATATTCACAGACGTGTGACGACGCTGAGGCTCAGACGGTATCACAACGGGCAGTGTAACGCCCTGCGGTTATGGAGCCGGGCGCGCGCCTTCCACACTTGAGAAAATGACTAAGTCATGAAAATGACTAAGTCATGAACCATGGCTTATAGGCAAGCTAGAACGCGGAGGAGCGATGGGCAAGCTGACGTGAGGAAGGGGTGTCACACATCGGGTGAGAGCGTTGGCGTGCAAATGGGCAAAGGGGTTTTGGTGGGTCGGCCAAGAGGAAGTCGCACACATGGATGGGTATAAGCATATGGAGGAACTCTTGGTTGGAGAGCATCATCGCATCGCACAAGTCCTCATCGGAAAGTAGAGTGCGCACTTGGGTAGCCGCAGCGAACGTATAGGTAATGCACCCGCTCGTCGGGCAGAGGCACACAGAACCGGGTGAAGGCGCGGTCAGTTGAGGGCGCGGGTGAACCACCCACCCACCAAGTAGACACACACGGGGTGAGGGCGCGAGTGAACCGCCCAACCATCGGGTGAGCGCGCAGGGAGTGAGGGCGTGGGTGAACAGCCCGCCCGGTGATCGTTCAGCGCGAGGGCGCGGGTGAACCACCCGAACGCTGGTTTGATACTTCGGTTGTGGTTCGTGTGGGTGTGCACAGGTGCGCCCATCCGTTCAGGCAAAGTAGTATTGTTGTATTTTGGTGAGTGTTTTGGTGAGTGTTTTGGTGTGATCGTCATGTGCTCTTGCACGGGCGGGCGCCCAACCTCGGTTATGAACGCTGGTGGAGCGACGCTCCTGGCCATTGTACTATTCTGACATATATAATAAAAGAAGTTCTTCTATTGCATATTGTTCGTGTTCTTGTTATCGTTTATCATGTTATTATGATGGTTTCCGCACATTATAATGTATTTCATGGTTAATATGAATGAATGAAGGCGTAGTTCGTAAAGTAACATAATAATGGAGAATGTTGGTTACTTAGGCAGTGCCGCACCCGGCCAATTAGAGGAAAAAAGAATTGGGAGGCGTGATAGGTGGTATCAGAGCAGGTTCATAGATGGTGAAGTTGTTGCTTGATGATGAACGCAGTGAACAGGTATGTATGCAGGGACAAGTTATGGAGAAATCATGGATGAACAGTGTAGGTTTCACGGACTTGATGGTCCGTGGCAAGACCATTCAAGCTCTTATGGACACAGGGGCCACTCATAACTTTATGATGACACGGTTGGCAAGAGAGGTCGAACTGATGATCCTCCCATCGAACATGGAAGTCAAGGCAGTGAACTCTAGAGCTAAGGTGGCGGGTTTGGCACACGAAGTGCCGGTGCAGATACAAGACTAGAAGGGTTAGTTGGACTTCACGGTGATGGAGATGAACGACTTTGATATGATACTTAGACATGATTTCTTGAAGGGCAACAAGGTTATCGTTGTCCCCTTCTGTGATGAGGTGGTGATGCTTGGACAGTCGCAAAATTCGACTTTGCCCACTTATAGGCAAAGGAGGGAAGTCAAGGTGCAACATGTTTCCACACTAAGTTTGGAGAAGGCTTTGAAGGAGTCAGATATGGAGACATATGCGGTGATGTTCAAGGGAGTCGAAGGTGATGGAGTGGGAACTCCTGTTCCAACTGAGATTTCTGATGTGCTGACCGAATATGTGGATTTGATGCCTGATGAGCTACCGAAGAAGCTTCCACCAAGGTGTGCAGTGGACCATAACATTGAGCTTGAGCCAGGGAAGCAACCCCCGATAAGAGCACCTTATCGTTTATCAGGGCCTGAGTTGGAGGAATTGAAATGACAGCTAAAGGAGTTAGTTGATGCAGGTTTCATTAGACCTTCAAGGTCCCCTTATGGAGCAGCGGTATTGTTCCAGCAAAAGAAGGATTCCAATGAGCTACGGATGTGGTGTGACTACCGTGCATTGAACAAGCAGACGGTGAGAAACAGGTATCCTTTGCCATTGGCTGCTGATTGCTTTGACAAGCTTGCAAAAGCCTAAGTGTTTTCCAAGCTGGACTTGAGGCATGGGTATTATCAGGTGCGGATAGCTGAAGGAGACGAGAAGAAGACTGCGATAGTAATAAGGTATGGTAGCTTTGAGTTCCTTGCTATGTCATTCAGGTTGTGCAACGCTCCTGCTATGTTTTGCACTTTGATGAATGATGTTCTACGACCATACTTGGATTCGTTCGTAGTAGTGTACTTGGATGATATAGTGGTGTACAGTGACAACATGGAGGATCATAAGAAGCACTTGGTGATGGTGTTCGAGGCACTGAGGGCAAATTAGTTGTTCTTGAAGAAGTCTAAGTGTGTGTTCGCTCAGACCGAGATTCCGTTCCTTGGGCATATTATTGATCAGGGGTACATATGGGTGGAGTCGAGTAGGGTGAAGGTGATTGAGGACTGGGTTGAACTAAAGAATGTCCATGAGATGAGGGTGTTCTTGGGCATGACCAGCTACCAACGAAAGTTTGTAGAAGGTTACTCCAAGGTGTCATCGGCACTGACAGACCTATTGAAGAAAGACAAGAGGTGGTGTTGGACGAATGAATGTCAAAAGGAATTTGATGACATGAAGAGGGGGATGGTTACAGCATCGATACTAAATTTGCTTGACTTCAGGAGACCGTTTGAGGTACACACTGATGCTTCAAATTTTGCCATAGGAGGGGTTCTTATGCAGGATGGGCATCCGGTGGCGTATTAGAGTCAAAAGTTGCAGGATAGAGAACAAAGGTATCTGGTTCATGAGAAGGAGATGACTGCGATCATCCACTGTCTTCATGTGTGGAGGCATTACCTGGTTGGGAAGTCATTTGTTTTCAAGACTGACAATGTTGCAGCAAGTTATTTTGCATTACAACCGAAGCTTTCTGCAAAGCAAGCTCGTTGGCAGGACTTCTTGGCAGAGTTCGACATGTCTATTGAGTATAGACCAATATACACAATGCGCTAGCATATGCCCTTAGTAGGGACAACTTGCAGCATTGGAGGGTGAAGACCAGGCAGCAAGGAGTAGAAGTTGGGTTCCAATGTTAGAAGAGATGCAAAACAAACTCAAGGAAAGTGTTGAAACCGATACTTTGGCGCAGAATATAGTGAAGCAGATAAAGGAAGGGAAGACACGAAAGTTCTCTCTACGGGATGGTTACATGTTCTTTGGAGACCGACTCTATGTTCCAAAGTCATTCAGACTCAGGAGGCACCCTTTGAAGGAGTGCCACGATTCTCCATGGGCTGGCCACCCAGGGTAGCGTCGTTCTTTGGCATTGTTGGAGAGGGGGTTCTTTTGGGAGAAGATGTGGGAGGATGTGGAGGATTATGTACATACGTGCATCATTTGTCAGCAGGACAAATTAGATACTCAGAGGCAAGGAGGACTGTTACAGCCTTTACCGATTCCAGAGAGGCCATGGATGAGTGTCTCGATGGACTTCATCACTCAGTTACCACAGGTTCAGGGGTATAATGGGATTATGGTCGTGGTTGATCTTTTTTC
This sequence comes from Pinus taeda, assembly GCA_000404065.3. Taxonomy (NCBI): domain Eukaryota; kingdom Viridiplantae; phylum Streptophyta; class Pinopsida; order Pinales; family Pinaceae; genus Pinus; species Pinus taeda. The sequence continues at coordinate 49,598 of APFE031582059.1, forward strand.
CAAGTATGTTGTCTTTGTTCCTACAAAGATACCTTATGGAGCCGAGCGGACTACGAATTTGTTCTTTAAGAACATAGTGAAGTATTAGGGGATGCCATTGAGCATTGTGTCGGATAGAGATCCGCGTTTTACAGGCAGATTTTGAACCACATTATTCAAGTTAGTTGGGACAGAGTTGTTGATGAGTTCGAGCTACCATCCGTAGATAGATGAGCAGACCTAGAGGATCAACGCATTGCTGGAGGACTACTTGCGACATTATGTGATGGTTGATCACAAGAATTGGCCCGAATTCTTGGATATTGCACAATTTAGCTACAATGTTCAAAAGAGTTCCACGACAGGGTACATTCCATTTGAGTTGGTGAATGGACAAATGCCGGTTGCACTGCACACTGTTGTGATAGGAGGTTTTCTGAGGAGTCCTCATGCGAAGAAGTTCATGAAGGCTTGGGAGGAGACCTTGGAGTTGGCACGGTAGCGCTTGCACGATGCTGCAAGGAGGATGAAGAAGTATGCTGATAGGGGAAGACGGAATGTGCACTTCAGTGTGGGAGATATGGTGTTTTTCAGGATTAGCGGGGAGCAGTTTCAGCCAGCCAAGGGGACTGTCAGGCCAGGGTAACTCTAGAATGAATGAGCGAGAGAAACTGATTGATTTTATTCTTTAGCTAACATACATTTATA